>CAOLHI010004196.1:0-129146 GCA_948474755.1 Ctenosaura bakeri
TCCTTTCCTGCAGCTTGAGTCCATTGCTCCTTGTCCTGGTCTCTGGAGCAGCAGAAAACAAGCCCTCTCCCTCCTCTATGTGGCATCCCTTCAAATATTTAAACATGGCTATCATGTCCCCTCTTAACCTCCTCTTCTGCAGACTAAACATACTCAGCTTTTTAAGTCTATCCTCATAAATAAATCTTACACTTTTATTCATGCCTCCGTATTGTTTTAATTTGGACTGTTTTAAATATGTTGTTGGCCACCTCGAGTCCCATGATCAGAAGCAGGGCAGGATGTAAATAAAAATATAAGGAGGAGGATGTAGAGGTCGTAAAAAATTGGACCGCAGCAGCCCCACATAGAGCACTTTGCAGTTTGGGAAATTACCAGTGCATGAACGACAGTGTGTAGCATTTACACATCTGTGATATACCTATCTAAAATGAGATCCTTGTTCGGACAGATGTCTTGCCATCCAGAACTGAATCAGTATATCCAAGACACGCTCCACTGCATCAAACCGTTGCTGGAGAAGGTGAGTTTCAACAGCAAAAACGGGGATAGGGGGATTGGCGAGAGTCTACAGCCCTTTCCGCACGGGGGTTAAAACAGTGCAGTGCGACCTCCAACGGAGGTCGTCTGCACTGTGGACTGGACTGGGTTGGGCTACTTTTCGTAGTTCTGCACCTCAATCCGCTCCGAAGCGACCGGAACTGGTGGTGTGGCATGTTTTTTAAAAACCTCTTTTCAGAGGTTTTTAAAAAGCATGGAGTGCGCAGCCCCATGCTGCTCTCTCGCCGCACTCCAGTGCAGATTTGCAGGCGCACACTAGTGCATGCCTGCAGATCTGCCAGGGGCAGGCTTCCAGCTGGTGAGCTTCTCCAGTTGTTGGAGAGCCTCCGCCAACCGGAAGCCGCCGTTTTGGACGCTGAAGCCGCCATTTTGGATGCCGGAGGACTGCGGAGCAGCGAGCTCGCGCTGCTCCGCATGGCGACAGACTTACCCGGCTGCTGGTAAGCTCCGTTTT
This sequence comes from Ctenosaura bakeri, assembly GCA_948474755.1. NCBI lineage: Eukaryota > Metazoa > Chordata > Lepidosauria > Squamata > Iguanidae > Ctenosaura > Ctenosaura bakeri. The sequence continues at coordinate 1,016 of CAOLHI010004196.1, forward strand.
AGCACGTTTTCCCCGTTTCCCCCCCACATGCAGAAAGGGCCTTTGAAAGTAGGCACCTATAGTCTGTTGTGGTGGAGTGGCTTAATTTGACCTCAGCGTATGCAGGCTTGGAGACCTCATAGAGTTCTTCTTCAAGCCAGGCTGGGTCTGCTCTGATGCTTTTCAGAACGACGTGGAAAAGGTTGTGGTGGTCATTCTGGACAAGGAGCATCATCCCGTGGAGAGGTTTGTCTTCGAGATCACGCAGCCGCCCCTGCTGTCTATCAGGTGAGCTTTTTTTTTCCCTTTTCTGATGAACCGTCCCAACTTTGCCAGTTTAGCTGCTTATTCAATAGCTGGCAAAAGGACTCCTTGCCTGAGAAAACTGTAAGAAAAATTCGTGGAGTCGCTATAAGTTGGCAGGCCATTTGAGGGTGTGTAGGCACGCACACACATTTACTTATGAATTTTTTAGAAGTAAGAACTAACAGAAAGGTCCCCCTTTCTCATCTGGGCAACTGTGCCAGCATAGGGGCCCCTGTTAAGCCTTCCAGGAGACCTTTGAGGGATGCATTCTTCCCAGAAAAAAAATTAAAAAGAACAGGGTTTTTTTCCCCCCGCCAAATGGTCACTGCTGCCACCCTCTAAAACACTATTTGAGATCCATGAAAGGCTTTTGCAAAAGGCCTCTCTTGGCTAACATGGACCAAAAAAATAAGGAAAGTCCCCCCCCCACTTCTTTTAGAGAGCATCCGGAGGCATTTTTGACCCTAGAAAGTCCTGGCGGCCCCTAAACTAACCAGGTTGGGCACATTGCCCTTTGCCCGCCTCTGCTTTAGAGGATGAGAAAGGCCAGTGGGGAAAAGACTGGACTTCTTACTTCTCGCACCCTCTACAAATGGAGTGAGCTTTTGTTAATCCACACAAATATATATGTTTCTGTTTTCCTCTTAATTCTCTCCCACCCTAGCTCCGATTCCCTTCTGAACCACGTGGAGCAGCTTTTGCGTGCCTTCATTTTGAAGATCAGCGTGTGCGACGCCGTCTTGGACAACAACCCTCCAGGTAGGACGGCTACCCCAAGTTTCCATTCTTCGCTCTCGCTCGCCGTTTTAATTTTGTCCCCAGAAAACATGAGATGGACATTAATCCTCTTGAAAAGCCTGGTTGGAACCAGCATTGGTTTCCCTGTGCCAAGTCCGGACATGTTTTTTTATTAGGCCCCAATTTCCTTTAAATGTATGTGTTTATGGTTTTTAATTGTCGCCATGTAAGTGGTTTTCTCTTGTTGTCACGTTTCATTGCGAGCTGAGTCAGTTCCGTGTTGAACCTCCAAGACATAACATTGAAAGGTGATAAATGCATGTTCGTAAAAAGAGCATCGTGAAAAACAGAAAATGCAGAAGAGGGACTGCTATGCACGACAAAACATATTAAGACTCAAATCCCACCTGCAGTTTGGCCAAAAATATAGCAGGTACAGCTCTCTTTCTAATACTGAGAGATAAAAAAAAATGCAGTTAGCCACCTGATACATAAAGGAGGGCACCTGCCTCTGAAGCTGAGAGAGTGTGATCTTGCCTAAGGTTACTCCAAGGTTTCCAGGGCTAAGAGCTGCCCAGTTCTAATCCCCACAGACACAAATCAACCCAAGGAAATACAAACCCTAAACTAGATTCCAACCTATTTATTATTTTGCATCCTGTTGAGGACTTGTGAGCAGACTCCTTTTTTTGGAAATTAGAATTGGGCACTTCTGCAACATCTGCATCTGTTACTACATAAGGAAGCCATAAGTAATGTTACTACATAAGGAAGCCAATGCACAATGGACCATCAGCTAGGGATTCACTAATAGGATTTCTTAGCATCTTCTGCTACGTAGCTAAGTCTGGGTAAAGATAGAGGATGCCAGCCACAAACATTTATATGCTGGTCGTAAACTACATGTGTTCTTTTTTTCCTTTTATGCAAAATCTCCCGTTTCTTTTGAGCATACACTCCCCCTCCTTTATTTCTTATAAATCAGGACACTATTCTGATTTAGTCAGAACTGGCAAATCTAGGAGGGATGAAAAACAAAAATGGGAGGGAGGAAGGCTAGAGAGCTTACTGGACCAGAGACATCCAGATTCCAAATGGTCAGTAACGGAGAAAGTTGGTTTCGCAGGTATCCCAAGAATACCTGGTGCCAACGATGCTTTTCGTCAGTGCGCTGAGACTGTCGGTTACGCTGGCGACCTTCCAGGCGTCTCATAATCCTTTCTCCATTGTGTCCCCCTTTTTTTTATGTAGGTTGCACTTTTACCGTGCTGGTGCACACCCGCGAAGCCGCCACTCGCAACATGGAGAAGATCCAAGTGATCAAGGTAAAGGAGGTTGGGAACTGGAGTGGAGCCATGTGGTCCCAAGTCTCTCCGAAATGCACATATTTTCCACGGGGAGGTCCATTCATACACTTGGATGCCACTGGTTGGGAGCTGGAGCGTGAAGGCATCTCAGTGCTTGTGTGACCCAGGCAGAACGGATCTGTTTGTTTCTTGCCCTGAAGGATTTCCCCTGGATCCTCGCAGACGAACAAGACGTCCACATGCGTGACCCCCGGCTGATCCCACTGAAGACTATGACGTCGGATCTTTTACGGGTAAGCTCCTGCAAAGCTTGTGGGAACGGGGATCGTTTTTTAGACTGCAGCTCCCAGAGTCCCCCAGCTGGCTTTGCAGTCCAAAATATCACTTTCCCTCCAAGCTCCGGTTGTTGTTTGCTACGACAAGGAGCGATTTGGCTCACGGCTGAGGCTGGGGGACTCTCAGGTGGGCAGGTGGGCACGGCCCAAGGCGAGAGAGGTGGCCCTGGGCTTATACAGCTAAGATTTAGACCACCAAGCAGACTGAACCTCCTACTGCGAGCCTGGCCAGACCCTGAAATTCACAATTCTTTCAATCCTATGACCTTCACAAGTACATTTGGTGAGAAAATAGGACAGGGCCTTCTCAGTGGCTGCCCCAAGACCCTTCCTCGGGAAGCTGGAATGACCCCCTCTTTGCTGTCCACCACTGTTCAATAGTAGGCATAGTTTCATTTTTCCAAAGTCGTGCGTACTCAATGCGGGCCGTCGTCACCATGTATAACATTATTCTCCAATATTTCTTGACTGACGTTCCATCTAATGTATGTGTCGTGTTTAACAAGCAAAATTCAGGTGCCATCCCAAATTCAATCTTCAAAATTGAACTTATTTTCTTGTGTATTTCTTTCCAGTATTTTTGTGCTTTGGGACATGACCACCACATGTGAAATAGTGTGCCGGAGTTCTCTTGACATTTCCAGCACTGACCTGTACCCGTCTTGTAAATTGTCTTTGATTTTTCTGGTGTCGTGTACCATCTATGAAATAGTTTGCAATAATTTTCTTTTAAGTTTGGAGCAGCAGTGAATGTCTGCATTCGTTGCCAACTCCGTTCCCACCATCCTAACTGTATTGGGTGTCCAACATTTTGTGCCCATTGTATCATCGCGGCTTTAACTGTCTCCTCCTCGCATTGCCGTGTCCTGATTTACAGGAGAACGGACCCCCGTTGCCCACAGCAGCCGCTGCCTGGTAAAGCAGGGTTGGGGTGTGTACGTATCAGGCTTCGTAAATAATTTCCCCTTTTTTTCCTGTTACAGATGCAGCTGTATGTAGAAGAGCGAGCTCAGAAAGGCACCTGAACCAGATATTTCCCGTCGCGCCGTGGAACCTCCAACGCTCTTACCGAGTGGACATTTTCCAAACCCTCACACTCTCTGGTGCTCAGTCCGCTGCCGTCTTTAGTGGCTGGACCCTGCCAATAATTTTCCATGTATGTGTGTATTTTTAAAAGTGCTCTTATGCAGCGGAGAGGGCGTCCTATAGGATCAACCGGTTACCTCCTTCCGTAAGCTGGGTGCGGTGGATGTTACATATTTAACAAGTTTCTAGGCCTGGGTGGGGACTCATTTTTTAAACTGGAGCCTAGAAAGAGGCACTGTTTTCTGTATGGGTGTGATGTGGGGTTTTGAGCCTTAAATTGAAGTGACTTATTTGATGCAACAACTCATCCATCATCACTTTCTGTGTCTTGAATGCTTGTCTGTCGTGTGATTTGTGGCTGGGGAGGGAGTCAGGATAGAACTGTACGCGGTCCCTGTGTACCCGCCGTGATATGTTTTTGGCTATCAATAAACAGAAGGTAAAACAATTAGCTGTAAAGAAGTGAATCCTCAAAGCTTTGCCTTCTGCTTCTTCCACCCTGTATTTCCAGCATAGCCTTTTCATTCCTCTTCTTGCCTCTGTCCGCACTCTTCTGTGTCTCCTCCCATGTCAGTACAAGGGAAAATCCGGTCCAGATTTTGGAATGGCTTTCGTGGAGCTCACCCTGGTGCTGAACCTAATGTTGGCAATAGGCTTCAGCGCTTGGACAGCTCCCTTGGATGAGATTCCGCTCCTTTAAAGCCTTTCAAAACCTGGAGTGGATTCCCAGCCCACTGACATGGGAACAACCAGCTTGCGACGGCAGGCTTCTGGAGCCTCCCCTGTCCTATCCTCCTTTCCCCATAATCCACATCTTTTTGGGGGGTCTCTTTGGCTTTGTGTAGACTTTAGGTCATGGCGAGGAAGGTTTGGCCCTCAGATGGGCCTCGGGGGAGCATCAAAGCCCAGCACTCAGCACCCTTGCACCGTTGCGTAGCAAAATCCCATCAACAAATGGTGTGCAATGATTTGCGTGGTATCTCTTGCACTTGATCTGCAACTCCTCTGTCTTGTTTGATACCCAAATTTTGCCACATTTTGGCCTTTAATTTTCTCCCCCTCCCCATTTTTGGGCTGTCTGAGCCATATTTTTCCAACAGGAAGCAACCCAGAAGACTTGTGAGTCACTTTCTGTTGAAGAAAAGGTTTCTTTAGACCCCAAAATAACCCAGAGAAAGTCAACAGACGTGGTGATACTGCCCACCCCGATTCCACCTGGTGGGGCAACTGAAGGCAAAACAATTCATTTAGGGGGCGTGCAGCTTTCCAAGGGCCCCTGAGAGGTCAACGCAGCCCCCTTTGCCCAACCCGTGCCCACTCTGGCTGTAGGTTGTGCCCAAAGCCAAATTGCTATCCTGAGTGGGAGGGTTTCTGGAATCATGCAAATAGGTGTTGGAATGGTGTTTTATTTAGATGCAATTAAAAAACAGTTCAAGGTCCACTTTGCCCACAACCAATGCCTTTGCAGAAGAGGAAAAAACAGCAACAAACCACTAGCCAGTTGTCTTTCTGCAGAGATCACACTGCATGGCATCGTGGTGGTATTAAAGAAGAACAGGCACTTTGGTTAAAGTGGAGTTGCAACCAAGCAGGAAAAGGGGGGAAATTTTAAACTTTTGACTCACCTCTCCTTGTTCACGTGACAATCGTTAACAATAATACACCGCAGCCCTTGAAAACAGTTTTGCTTTTTTAAATCAAATGTTCTCTTCGTCCCCGAGTTTCAATTCAGGGGTGCAAAATCATGCAGCTTTCCAAGAGGTGGTTGGACTCCACCTCCCATCATCCCTCACCACTGGTGCTGCTGGGAGGTGCAGTCTAGCCCGCTGTAGATTGCCAACCCCTACCTTAGAGGAAGGTCTTATCGGAGTTGGCTCCATGGGGCACTCAGGTCTTTAAAAAGGGGCAGCAATGAACAGTCAACCCCTTCCCCGCAAATTCTTATCCTTTCCCTACTCCAGAGCAACTCAATACAGGAGCTGTCTCCATCCGGGCAAAACAGCCATTCTTTTCGCCTGCATCTCCCAGAATCCCCCAGCCAACAAGTATCCCAAAAGGTAAAATTTTGAGGCTTGTCCTTCTCTGTGGGTTCCACCACTCTGAGCTCCGAGGCAAAAGAACCCTGCCTAGTTTGATTTCCAAAGACCTTTATATACAGGGGCCGGCCAGAGAGCTCTAGGAAGCTAGCAAAAGAAGGCAATCGTCCTTCCTTGCAGCTTCCAGGGAGAAGAAAGGAATTCTGAGGTAGACTGCACTGAAATTGGAGGCTCCATTAACTCTCTTAGCTGAAGCACTTATCCACCTCTGTCTAGTTTCCTGACCCCTCCCTGCCACACTTTTAAAAGCCATCAAAGCCGGCGCACAGCACCCTTGCTGCACCTTTGGGGAGCAAAATCCCATCAACAACTGGCATGCAATGACTTCCCTGGCATCTCCTGCCGAGCAATCTGCCCCTCATTTGCCTTATTTTATCTGATGCTCATTCGCACAGAACCTGGGCAAAGACCTGGTTTCAAGAGAACTTCTAGAAATTCAGTTTGCAAGGCAGGCATGAATAAAATATAGGTAAGTCTTTGGATCTGATGCAAAGGTAAGCACACCTTCCTCCCTCGGCGGAGAAACAGGCCTTATACAGAGTTCAATTTTGCCCAATATTGTCTGTTCTCATTGGTTCCTCCAGGATGTCTCCCATGCCTACCTAACCCCCAAATCCCTTTTCAATGGAGATTTCAGAGGGTTGCACTCTAGACACTATCCATGCAAAGCAACTGCCTTCCTATTTAACCTCTGATGGGTCCCTTTGACCAACTTTTTTGGCAACCACCTACCTGCATGGCTGATTTACTAAAAAAGCAAAACCCCCACATTTTTAATACTTCAAGAACTACCTCTGAGGGGTACCTTTATGGCAGAAACAGGGGTTAACCAATCAGTGCTTGCACACGCTTTAAGGAGCACAAATGGCTTCTGGAGTGACACATGGGCCAACCAATTAGTGCCACAAACAGCCCAGCAGCTTCTTGACTGTACGTGGGCCAAACAATCAGCACCATGCACAGCCCAGTTTGGAGTAGTACCACTAGCATCTTTCTCACTGGTACATGGAGCAACCAAACAGCACGATATGCAGCCTCGCTTTAAGGCGCAATTAAGGTGCAATGTCCTTTTCAGACACGGGCCAACCAATCAGCGCTGTACAAACCCTGTTCTTGCGGCAACCCAAGGAAAACAGCTTTCCCCTCTACCTATTCAAGCCACCCCCTGTGTGCAAATTTGAAGGAAATTTTGCCCACGAATTGCACAACAGAAAGGAAATGTTGAAAAAGGGGGCCACTATTTTATATATATATAGATATAAATGCAAATGTAAAAGAAGCCCAAGAAGATCTGTGTGGTGGAACCTTCCTTCTTCATCCAGCCACTTCTGGCCCAATAGTGATGCTGCTGTTGGTGATTCGAACGCCGTACCAGCCTGCCCAGAACTGAGTGTCTTGGCCTCCGTGGCGGAAGAGGATGTGGCGGACGCCGGCCGGGTAGTTGTGAAACGTGTACGAAACCTGAGTGGAAAAAGGGAAGAGGAGTTATTCCTCCAAGTTATTTCTGACTTATGGTGTTGCTACAGCGAATCAATCAATTGAACTCCTAGTCCTCAAATGAAAAACCAGGTGTCAAATTGGAAACTAGTCGGCCTCAAATGATAAACCAGGCCTCCTACTGCAAACTAGTGTTGGCACCAAGTGGGACCTGGACCCAGAGTTGCTGGTTACTCCAGAGATGGGACTTGAACCTCCTCCAATATTGTAAGGGTTACCCCTGAACCCGTAAAAAAAAAAAAGTGAGGGCAGACCTGAAATATTAAGTCCGCACGGACTAGCCCGAGTAGTCTACGAGACTGCAAGGAAGCCTGGAAATCAACCCGGAAAGGTCCCCAATTTTGGCCAAAGGACCTTTGAGGACACCCTCAAAACCACTTCTTCCATGAGCAAAGAGAAGGACCCTTTATTATAAAGAAGGAAGTTTTTATATATATATATTTGGGATGACAATGATCTCCTAAAGCATGCAGCGCATGTGCAAGAATATTTGCTTTCCCAGGACTACAATTCCGGTCCATGGCTGATAATAAAGTAACTTCTAGTAAATAATCCACAATGAACCCTGAATCACACATGCATTCGCCCAGCAGCGGAGTGAAAGAAATATTGCTACGGAGAGCGCTGGGAACCCAGGCCTTGCCTTTGCCAATTCATGTCCGCATCATTTTAAGTCGGACGAGAGGCCGGCCACAAGAATAACCTTTAAAGTTGGTTGGAATTCGAAACGGAGGAACTTTAATTAAGCAAATGCAAAGAGAGAGAGTGCATCGGTTATGTCACCTCTTGCCACTCCGCATCGCTCCACTGCTCAATGACCACGTCTTCCGGAGTAAATTCTTGGAGGACGATGTAGTCGGCCGAGAGGAGCCTCACGCAGAGCTGGTAGCGGCAGCCGCAGTCAAACCGGGCAGCATACCTGGGGTGTTTTTTGGGGAGATAAGAGGACAAGGCGGATAAATAGACAGACACCCCATCTCTGCTGGCTGACGTTTCTTTGATGCCGGAGAACAGACGCGGCGGCTATTTTTAAATATCTGAAAGGTGGGAAATGGAAGGAACTTCACCAAAGGCCTGGAAGGCTTACGAAGAATGAATGAGGGGGCTGGATACGTTCAGCTTGGAGAAGAAAAGGCAGAGAGAGGGCACTGTCGGAGCCGAGTGGGATTCGAACCCACAGCGGGTTGCTAATACAATAACTTCTGCTTAACAATCAACAATGAGCCCCGAATCACACACACTTTCGCTTGGCTTACCAGTCCTTCACCACAATATCCGGCTTCACTTCGTCCATCAGTTGATCCCAGTAGCCTTCTTTCTTCAACGTGATGAGCTGGCTTTTGACACAGGCCCTGAGAGAGACACCCAAGCCATTACGGACCACAGTCCGAAGCACAAAACCATTACGACAAACAGCCCCCTTTGCCCTATATGCCCATACCGGCCTCAAAAGTGCTGGCCCCTTGGTATAGATAACAAGGCTGGGATTCTGTGGCCCATGGGCCACATAGGGTCCAATCTTCTTTTTTGTGACCCCTCGAAGCCCCCCATATTTAAAGCCTCATATTTAAAACCTCCATGCTTTCCAAATTAAATCCTTTTCGGGGACGATTTGGCCCAGAATCACTGAAAAATTTGGCTCATCTCTCCCATAAAAACCTGAATCGGGAAAAAAAGAAATATCAAGTGGAACCAAAATTGAAAGCAATATAATATCACTTTTGATTTCATCCGATCGTGTGACTGCCAAAAAAATGCCACTTCCAGAAAATGTATAGCCAAGGTCTTACAGCCCAAGGGCTACATTCCACTTCTGACAAGTTCTTCATATCTTTTAAGTTTTTTTTAACTAATAAAAATCCTAGTCTCCAAGCTAGGATCCTAGTCTCAAGAAATCCTAGTCTAAATAAATAAATCAATAAATAAAAATTTGAATATTTAAATTTTCATTTCAGTATTTCAGTCTTGAGATCAGTCTTCGGAGTCCCCGGCATAAAATAAAAATTTAAAACAACACAGGAAGAAAGGAAGAAATAGAAAACCAAGGAGAAAAAAACAAAACAAAAATAATTACAGAAAAAAAAATACAGATAAGTGACCTCCAACTTTGCTTTCCGGGGCTGATAGAATAGTCCTGCCCCACTCTAAAAACTAACTCATGCATTTCTGCTGACTCAAATTAATTCACAAAAACTAAGTTATTAAATCATGTTCTTTCTTTTTTCCCTCCAAAAGCCTATCAAGGTTTTCCAGTCTTTTAAAAAATACCAATAATGATTTTTGCCTAATTAAACTCAATAGGATCGGGAGGATTGGGTATGTTTTTAATGTCTTTTAATGTCTTTTAATGTATAATGTATTTTATGTTGTTCGCCGCCTCAATCCGTGTGGAGAGGCGGGATACAAATAAATTTTATTATTATTATTATTATTATTACTATTATTATTATTATTATTATTATTATTATTATTATTATTAATACTTAATGCATTTTTGTTCCATTCCTGAGAAGTTCTCGAGGGCCACGTTCTGGGGCTGAGTGTGGCCAAAAGGCAAAAAACGGGACAGGGCCAAAATGCCGGCCGTGTTTGAGCCGGAAGCTCTCCTTGTTGGGAACAGAACCTTTGGAGAGGCATTTCAAGCTTTTGGAAAGGAAGAAAAATATAGAGGAAGGGGCAGAGATGGGAGTATGTCGTCTGGGGTCCCTGATTGCAAAGCTGAGTTTCTCACCCGTAAGACGTGACAAAGTACTTCCGAACGTGCGGATGCGGGAAATCCTGTCCGTGAGCCCCGGGAAGCTCCTCGATCTTCCACTCGTCCCCGCCGTTGAGTTCCTTCTCCCAGGATTGAAAGCCTTCTGCGGAGCAAAAAGGAGACAAAAAGGGGGCAAGGGAAGGAAGAAGAAGCTGTGGACAGGAAGGGGCCAAAGGGTGAAGCCCTTGCGCGGTGGAAGGACACCTTTCCATAGATTCCCCCAATCACGACACCTTTCCATAGATTCCCCCAATGGCGACACCTTTCCATAGACACCTTTCCATAGATTTCCCCAATCGCGACACCTTTCCATAGACACCTTTCCATAGATTTCCCCAATCGCGACACCTTTCCATAGACACCTTTCCATAGATTTCCCCAATCGTGACACCTTTCCATAGACACCTTTCCATAGATTTCCCCAATCGCGACACCTTTCCATAGACACCTTTCCATAGATTTCCCCAATCGCGACACCTTTCCATAGACACCTTTCCATAGATTTCCCCAATCGTGACACCTTTCAATAGACACCTTTCCATAGATTTCCCCAATTGCAACACCTTTCCATAGACACCTTTCCATAGATTTCCCCAATCGTGACACCTTTCCGTAGACACCTTTCCATAGACACCTTTCCATAGATTTCCCCAATCGTGACACCTTTCCATAGACACCTTTCCATAGACACCTTTCCATAGATTTCCCCAATTGCGACACCTTTCCATAGACACCTTTCCATAGATTTCCCCAATCGCGACACCTTTCCATAGATACCTTTCCATAGATTTCCCCAATCGTGACACCTTTCCATAGATACCTTTCCATAGACAACTTTCCATAGATTTCCCCAATCGCGACACCTTTCCATAGACACTTTTCCATAGATTTCCCCAATTGCAACACCTTTCCATAGACACCTTTCCATAGATTTCCCCAATCGTGACACCTTTCCATAGACACCTTTCCATAGACACCTTTCCATAGATTCCCCCAATCATGACACCTTTCCATAGATTTCCCCAATTGCGACACCTTTCCATAGACACCTTTCCATAGATTTCCCCAATCGCGACACCTTTCCATAGATACCTTTCCATAGATTTCCCCAATCGTGACACCTTTCCATAGATACCTTTCCATAGACAACTTTCCATAGATTTCCCCAATCGCGACACCTTTCCATAGACACTTTTCCATAGATTTCCCCAATTGCAACACCTTTCCATAGATTTCCCCAATCGTGACACCTTTCCATAGACACCTTTCCATAGACACCTTTCCATAGATTTCCCCAATTGCGACACCTTTCCATAGACACCTTTCCATAGATTTCCCCAATCGCGACACCTTTCCATAGATACCTTTCCATAGATTTCCCCAATCGTGACACCTTTCCATAGATACCTTTCCATAGACAACTTTCCATAGATTTCCCCAATCGCGACACCTTTCCATAGACACTTTTCCATAGATTTCCCCAATTGCAACACCTTTCCATAGACACCTTTCCATAGATTTCCCCAATCGTGACACCTTTCCATAGACACCTTTCCATAGACACCTTTCCATAGATTTCCCCAATTGCGACACCTTTCCATAGACACCTTTCCATAGATTTCCCCAATCGCGACACCTTTCCATAGATACCTTTCCATAGATTTCCCCAATCGTGACACCTTTCCATAGATACCTTTCCATAGACAACTTTCCATAGATTTCCCCAATCGCGACACCTTTCCATAGACACTTTTCCATAGATTTCCCCAATCGTGACACCTTTCCATAGACACCTTTCCATAGACACCTTTCCATAGATTCCCCCAATCATGACACCTTTCCATAGATTTCCCCAATTGCAACACCTTTCCATAGACACCTTTCCATAGATTTCCCCAATCGTGACACCTTTCCATAGACACCTTTCCATAGACACCTTTCCATAGATTTCCCCAATCGCGACATCTTTCCATAGATACCTTTCCATAGACACCTTTCCATAGATTTCCCCAATTGCGACACCTTTCCATAGACACCTTTCCATAGATTTCCCCAATCGCGACACCTTTCCATAGATACCTTTCCATAGATTTCCCCAATCGTGACACCTTTCCATAGACGCCTTTCCATAGATTTCCCCAATCTGTTTCGTCGTCACTTTTTCCTCCTCCCTCCCCATCCTCCTTCCTTTTCTGCCTTTCAGACGATAACCGCTGGACAACAGTCACTTTTTCTGGGCTACAGTTCCCCCGTCGGGGTGCACTGCTGTTTCATTTTTCCTCCTCCCTCCCAGCCTTGTTTCCTTTTGTGTTGTAGCTTTTGGACAGTCAAACCGAGACTGAGAGAAGGAACGGGTTTCCACAACTGAGTGGGGACTCAAGCATCCTTGGCCTTTTCTGCACGGCACTCTTATAGCGCGATTATTCCACTTTCAACCTCCTAGGGAATCCTGGGGTTTGCAGCTTCGAGAGGGGCCGGCTGGTTTGCTAGAGTGTCGTGCAAAAAAGGCCCTCGTTTGGCCACTGGCATCCATGATGAGAAGGGGTGTGCATGCGCGTTAGCCCAAGCTGCTCCCTCGTTTGCAAACATGGGAGCAGTTTCAGCGTCCGCACCTGCCTGCTGCCACGGTTAGTGTTCCACAGCCTGGTTTCACGGACCCCACGGACCCCCACGTGTCCATATGGACCCCAAGTCAAGAACCACTGGAATGGATGGTGCATTTTCTTTTTTAAAATGGGCCCGTGGACACGGAAAGGGGAAAAGACCCCCCTAAAAAAGTGGCACGGAAGGTGGCTCACGAGACCGGCACTCTTATTTCCGGTAAGGGACAAACCTTCGGCGCACGGATTCCGGATGAGGTTCCTTTTCAGGCTGCAGAGGAAGTAGTGGACTCTCCAGTCCGACACGGGCTTGCCGGGCGTCTCCGGAGAGTGGCCGTCCCGCTGGCACTTGCGCTTCCACAGGCTGGGCAGGTCGACCAGGTCTCTCCAGAACGAGCAAACCGGGCGGCAATGGCGGACCAGCTCCCTGGCGGGGACGCGGACCAGGACGTCGATCAGGATGTCCTCCGGCAAGTCGGCGATGTTCACCATCTTGGTCCGGAAAAGGCTGCGGGGAAAGGCCGAAAAGAGGGAGAAAGCGTTGCAGGCGGGAAGGTAATCCCAAGGCCTTTCGGACTTATAGAATCATAGAATCCTAGAGTCAGAAGAGGCCACAATGGCCACTGAGTCCAACCCCTGCCGTGGAGGAACAAACTCTCAAAGCCCCCCCAGCAAATGGCCCTCCAGCTTATGTTTAAAAACCTCCAAAGACGGAGACCCCACCGCACTCCCCAACAGCAGCATATTCTACTATTTTACCATCAGGAAGTTCTTCCTAAGGTTCAGATGGAACCTCTTTTCCCGGAGCTTTGAAGCCATTGCTCCGTGTCCTGGTCTCTGGAGCAGCAGAAAAGAGGCTTGCTCCATCCCCCATAGGGCATCTCTTCAAATATTTAAATGCAGCCATCATATCAGTGGGGAGGTGATGCGGGTCATCTGCAAACATGGGGGGCGGCAGGGAAAGGACCCCCCCCGGCCGGCCAGAGCCAAAGGGCTGGACACGCGTCTGGCATCCCCACGTGCGTGGCTTTTGCAAAGCAGATTCCCGGGGAGCAGAAAACCCTCTCCGTCCCCCAACTCACCCTTTGGGAAGCCTTCCTGGGGTTGGCGTTGGAGAGCCCGGCGAGGAGGGTCTCCGCCCCGAGGAGCGACCTCGGCAGCCCGGAGCAAAAGCGAAACGGCCCCGGCAGCCGGGCTTCGTTTACGGGAAGGCGGGGGAGTTCCCTCCTCGCCTGGAACGTAGAGCTCGGCCAGAAAGTGTAGAGCAACACAGCCTGGGCTCAGGGAGGGCGATTCCGGACTCCCTTTTGGAAATGCGCGGAGGGAAGGAGGCGCCTCGGGGCGGAGACTTCGCCTGTCTTAAAACGAAAAGGCTAAAATAAAATTTAAAAATGCCGTTTGCTTTTTTAAAAAGCCTGTGACAACGACATAATGTGAAACAGTAAAAGTCTCTTTTGAAAAGAGGCTTTTGCAGAAAGGTCCTGCACTTAGGGAGGAAAAATGGAATGCAGAAATAGAGAATGGGGGACACGTGGCTGGAGAGCAGGACGTGTGAAAGGGATCTAGGAGTCCTCATAGACCACAAGCTGAACATGAGCCAGCAGTGTGATGCGGCAGCCAAGAAAGCCAATGCAATTCTCGGCTGCATCCATAGGAGTCTGGTGTCTAGATCGAGGGAGGTGCTGGTACCACTCTACCCTGCTTTGGTTAGACCCCATCTTGAATCCTGTGTCCAGTTCTGGGCACCCCAATTCAAGAAAGATATTGACAAGCTGGAAGGTGTCCAGAGGAGGGCGACCAAAATGGTGAGAGGCCTGGAAGCCATGAAGCCCTATGAGGATAGACCTAGAGAGCTGGGTATGTTTAGTCTGCAGAAGAGGAGGTTAAGAGGGGACACTATAGCCCTGTTTAAATCTTTGAAGGGATGCCACGTAGAGGAAGGAGAGGGCTTGTTTTCTGCTGCTCCAGAGACCAGGACAAGGAGCAATGGATTCAAGCTGCAGGAAAGGAGATCCCACCTGGACCTAAAGAAGAACTTCCTGATGGTCAGGGCTGTCCGGCAGGGCTGTTGTCCTGCAGCCTCTGAGTGTGGTGGAGTCTCCTTCCTTGGAGGTTTTTAAGCAGAAGCTAGATGGCCATCTGCCCAAGGGAATGCTTTGAGGTTGGCAGGGGGTTGGACTGGATGGCCCCTGGGGTCTCTTCCAACTCTACATTTTTATCATTCTATGAAAGCATTCACTATTGCTGTTTTTGTGGGGCCTTCAAGTCCTTTCTGAGCATGACACTCTTATAGCGCGATGATTCCACTTTCAACCTCCTAGGGAATCCTCCCAAAGCTGCAAACCCCAGGATTCCCTAGGAGGTTGAAAGTGGAATCATCGCGCTATAAGAGTGTCGTGCGGAAAGGACTGTGACCCCCAAGCGAGCCTTGCATGGGTTTTTCTCACCAGAATGTGCTCAGAGGGGTGGCTGCCCTTGCCTTCCTCTGAGGCTGAGAGAGTGTGACTCGCCCACTTGGCCGATCAAGGCTTCAAACCCTGGGCCATTTCTGCGCTACGCTGATGTAGTGCTATTATTCCACTTTCACAAAGAGCAGGAGTTTAAGTATTTAAAGGGATGTCATATGGAGGATGGAGCAAACCTGTTTTCTGCTGCTCCAGAGACTAGGACACGGCGCAATGGCATCAAATTCTCTAAATGTTAGGAAGCACCTAAAGCTTAGGAAGAACTTCCAGATGGTAAGAGCAGTTTGGCAACGGAATACGCTGCTGCTGCAGTGGAGTGTGGTGGAGCCTCTTTCTTTGGAGGTTTTTAAACAGAGGCTGGATGGCCATCTGTCCAAGGGAGGGCTTTGATGGTTTATTCCTGCATGGAAGAAGAGGGTTGGGCTGGATGACCCTCAGGGTCTCCTCCAATTCTATCCTTCTATAAGATCAACGTACAACTGTCCATCTGTTTGTCTTTCCTTCCTTCCTTCCATTTTATTTTAGCCGTAAAAGCTCATAAATGTTTCTTCGCTCCTTTGCGGCCTCCCCGGGAGGGCACCGTGGTCCTCCGGGGGTCCACGGACCCCAGGTTAGGAACCGCCGATCTAAAACACGGACACCTATTCAGAGGAAGCCAACTTGGCCACCAGCAAAACTACAACAAATCCCCAAATCCACAAAGCAACCATACTTTTATTTGGCCAGCTCCAAAGCACAAAATACATTGAGCAAGTTTTTGAATTTTCACCGGCTTCTTGTGTCATTTCCGCACTAGCCTGTTATAGCGGGATGATTCCACTTTCAACCTCCTCTGGAATCCTGGGGTTTGCAGTTTCGGGAGGGGCCGGCCGGATTCCAGAGGAGGTTGAAAGTGGAATCATCGCGCTATAACAGGCTAGTGCGGAAATGGCCTTTGTCAGGCAAAGAGGTTAAAGAAAAGTGATGCCGTTGGAGATCCGGGCCTTCGTTCCATCTCGGATTCCTCTCTGTTATCCCTTAAGATAGCATTATGGGATGTCAAAGCAGGCAGAGTCCGCTCCCCTTCTCGGCCATGTGAGGCCTAGGGACAAAAGGCACCGAAATTCCAGCTCCGTTAGCAAATTAAAGCAACTTCCCTTGAGATCCAGCTGCCTCTAAAATGCGGACCGGATTGACCGCCCACCGACATGGGAGCCACTGGCCATGACCGTTCCCAGTGCCCAGCTCGCCGGCCCCATCCCAGCAGGTATTTTCCTCCACCTTTCCACTTGCTCTTTGCAACCACAACACCCCCAAATGCCCTGCCTTGGGGTGTTGCTGCAATTCCAGTGATCCTCACAACTTGCAAAGAAAGAGGAGGTGCAAACATTGGCTGCAGAGGAAACGGAGCACCTCTGGAATTAATTCAAGCACATCTGGTGTGCAAAAGAAGGCGGAAAGCAAGTTTCTTCCCCTTCTCCCAGAAAGGCACAAGGGGGCCATTAAAAAAAAAGAGGTGGTCCCAGCTTTCACAGGCGTCAAGATGTTCTTCCACCCCCCTCGGGGTCAATGGTAATACTGGTGTGGGTTACTTTGCCCCCAAAGCGGTATTCGGCTTTATGTTCCAGATCAATGTGACGGACGCCGGGAGGGTAGTTGTGAAAAACGTAGGAAACCTGAAGAGGAGAAGGAGAGAGAGACAGACAGCAACCAGGAGATTTAGAGACAAACACAAGCAGTGCAGTGTAGTGGTTAGAGCGGAGTGGACAAAATGCTGGGCCATGTGCAGCCGAGGCTGTTTCTGTGGTCTGCGTCTCCCTCGCTCTGTTTTCTTGTGCTATTCTTTTTCTGGCCAAAAAGGATGAAATGCATGTCAGGGCCTTTTAAGATGGCTTGGGACCTTAACGTTTGAGAGAATGCCTCAGGATCGTATTGGCCTTTTTAGCTGCCGCATCACACTGCTGGCACTTGAGGGCTTCTTCCAAAATGCATCCATTTCACTAGCTTCCACTTTTCTTATGATTTCTACTTTGTTGGCCAAACTATCTATCTATCTGTCTATCTATCTATCTATCTATCTATCTATCATAATCCATCATCTAACTTTCTTTTCTCTCTCTTAATGATCTCCTTGCCTGTCTACCTACTTATCTCTCTGTCCTATCTATCTATCTATCTATCTATCTTTGCACAGGGAAAAAAGTAAAAATCAATGGATTTTCCGTGTTAAGGACCCAAACCTAGATCAATTCCACCGTGCACCTGGGCTTTTCTTTACCTCATTCCACTCCTCGTAGTTACTGGTCAGACAGCATTCTTGAAGGACTTCAAAATCTCCAGACAGCAGCTTTACGCATAGTTGACAATGAGCCAAGAAGGGCGTATAAAACCTATTTTTTTTTTGAGAAAGAAAAGGAAGAGAATGAGAAGATGTTGGGCACGAGTGCGGGATACGCCCAACATCGGTACGGTTGGGCCAGAAGAAGAGAAGACAATTATTGCAATGATGAGGACGGAACAGAACTTGCCTCCATTGCCATGAGATTAAGCATAGTTCTTTTGGACCGATATGTCCCGGGATGTGGGACAGGATGCTTTCCAACACTGGAGCCATTTCCGCACTAGCCTGTTATAGCGCTATGATTCCACTTTCAACATCCTATGGAATCCTGGGTTTTGCAGTTTCAGGAGGGACTTCTGGGTCTGGTTCCGGCCGGCCCCTCCCAAAACTGCAAACCCCAGGATTCCATAGGATGTTGAAAGTGGAATCATAGCGCTATAACAGGCTAGTGCGGAAATGGCCTCACAGTAAAACTGCATGGTCTTAATGAATATGGAGCGGTTACAGATCTGTAACTCTAAGTTACGAACCCTCCAAAAACTCTTTCCCAAGGGCCGGTGGAGGTCTGGCCGTGTCCGGAACTCACCAGTCCTTCACCACAATGCTGGGTCTGGTCTTGTCCATCAGGTGGTCGGGGTAGCCTTCATCCTTTAACGTGATGCGCTGAGTCTTGGTGCCAAACCTACGGCACGAATGCAAACCGTCAGGGATCCCCGAGCCCACCCCCAGAACATCTCTGCCCACCCAATTTGCCCATGCACTGCAAGCTGCCAAAGGCTGACCCCAGCCCTGTTGCAGCCTGAGGCTACGATGACACCTCCTTCCATTTCTTCGATTCCCCAAATGGGCCCCTCTTTTGTTGTCCACCCGGTGGAAAGCTTAAACCTTTTTTATTTGGACAGGCTTTGAAAAGGGAATGTTTTCCCCTCCTGAAACTGCAAAGCCCGGGATTCCATGAGAGGTTGCAAGCGGAATCGTCGCGCTATAACAGTCTAGTGCGGAAATGGCCTCAGAGTTGGGATCCAGATGGATGGGACTCAACTGTGAATAGAGCCCGGGCTCATAGGTGAGGGTAAAACACTTCTGAACCTCCGGGAGCGGACGAGGCAGGTTCTTGCAGCTCTCGTAGAACCGAAGGAGATCTTTTCCCACAATGTCCTGTGCCGTGGTCCACTGGATCTTGCTGAGGTCCCAGAAATCTAAGCCCTCTGTGGATAAGCCAAGAAAGAAAAGGAGGGTGGAATTAAGTCTGAGTGGAGAAGAAAGAAAGTGTAATAATACTTCATGGGATGGGTTCGAAACCAGAGAATGTCAGAAATGGAACTGATTCAAAAGTAGAAGCCAGTCTTTCATCGGTTCTTCTCCTCTTGCCTTCCTCCTCGAAGGAACACGAAGGAATTATGGAGACTCACCTTATACACAGCTCAGTTTCACCCTCCGCAGCTGAAGAAGGCAGAAGCTCGAATGTTTTGCCCATTTTATATTGTTCAGACTTATTTATTCATCCCCTATATAGTTGGATCTCCCCGTTGGCGGGAAGATGGGACCCACGTGGAAGTGGAAAAACCACAAATATCGATAGGAGCCCCCTGACCAAATTTAATGCACAAAAAAAGGGAGATTAGAGCAGATTTGATCCATTGCAGATTTAAATTTAGAGTGTCCAATAATTTGGGTCAACATGAGAGTACAGCCGCCGCCCAAATTTGCCTTAGAGATGGCAGGGTTCCTTCTCAGGTCAGAAACTGCTTCAGCCCTACACCATTTTTAATAGGGGTTTACAAGTCTCACCTCATGTTTGCAGTCTCTCTCCATCTCAGGAGGCTTGCAGAGAGACTGCAAATGCAAGGCGAGTTCCTGTCGAAAATGGCACAGGGTACCAGCAAGTGCAGTGGCAAATAATCCATGAGTAATCAAATCTGCAAATGTTAAACCCATGGATGTTGAGGGCTGACTGTATATATGGGGGGGGGATATGTGTGTGTAAATGATAACAGTGCTCAATCACGACCAAATTAACAAACCGCAGCAGCCAATTAAAGTTTAAAAATGAATTAAAAAATGAAAATTAAATAGCAGCGGCAGCCACTCTTTAGCATTCCACCTCTCGACCAACCTTCTCCGCAAGGGTTCTTGACTAAGTTCCTCTCGCAGCGCTGAAAGCAGAAGGACCTCCAGTCTTGGACGCGGCCGTCTGACCTCTCAGGGTGGTAGCCGTACTGCTGGCATTTGCGGTTCCAGAGAACGGGGAGGTCCACCAGATCTCTCCACCACGAGCAAACCAGCCGGCAGTTGAGGACCAGATCCTTCCTCGGGACCCGAGACAGGACTTCAAGCAGGACGTCTTCAGGCAAATCTCTGAGAGTGACTTTTTTGCCGGGAGGAGATCTTGACCGGCTTCTCCCGGGAAGCACAACAGAGAGAAAGGGAGAGAGGAAGGGAGATAAGAACACATTCTGGAGTGTGGATAACTCTGGATAAGCCTGAATTCTTGCTGGAAGCCAAGATGATTAAACTAAGGCTGTCGTACTTTGGCCATATCATGAGAAAACATGATGCACCAGAAAAGGGAATAATGCTCGGGAACGTAGAAGGCAGCCGGAAAGAGGGAAAGAGTCACATTCAATATTTAACTCAATGGGACTATTTTAGCTGCGGCTAATGGATAAAATGCTATTTATAAAGCTTGTGGGCTATTCCCCTGAATGCTGCAACTGAACTGGATAAGTACAAAATCTGGACTGAGAACCAGTCTGCTGATTTGGGAGCAACACCCTTCATTGCTCACCATGGGCTATGTTGGTTGGGGCTGCTGGGAGCTGGAGTCCCACTCGTCCCTGGAAAGCAATCACTGGCCCACCCCTGAATTAGGCCTTCTTTAGAAACTTTAGAAACTCAGAAAGGGGAGTTCTGGGTCCCTTTAGGTTTTATTGGACTGCAACCCCCAGCATTCCTCATCCTTGGAAATGCTGGCTTGAGCAGATGGGTGTTGCAATCCAGTAACATCCGGAGGGCTGCACAGTTCTGAAAAAAAAAATGAAATCCCTCCATTCTTGGTTTCTCTCCCAAGGTGTTCTCAGGCCGGTGGCTTCCATGGGGATGAATCCAAGTTCTAAAGGAGTCCAGACTTTAGAGAATGCAGCTTAAAGAGGGCATTTAAAGGGGTTTTAAAAGGAGCTCTCCAAGGTACTGGATGTGATCTCCAAAATCCAGCACTTTAAATTGTCGTTTTGTGCTTTTAAGTCAACCTCAACTTGCGCCGAGCTTCTCCTAGGGTTTTCTTGCCCAGCTTTCTCCAGGGAAGGTTTGCCATCACCATCTTGCCCAAAGTCACCTGCCCAAAGTCACCCTGTTAGTTTCCACGGCGGAGCAGAGATTTGAACCCGGGTTTACCAGCGGCCAGTGTGGCGTCATGGTTTGAGCATGGGGCTATGACCCCACTGGGTGGCTTTGGGTGGGTCACACACTCTCAGCCCCCAAAAACCCTGTGCTAGGACTGCCTTGGCATCTCCATAAGTCAGAAGTGACTTGGAGACACAGGACCACAACTCAGGAGGGATTTGAACCTTGTTTCCTGGGGTCCTGGTCCAACAACAAGGCCATCACAGCCCCTTGGCCCCCTTGTTGAATTAACTTTGGAATCTAGACTTAAACCCCAAGGCAGAGGCACCACTGCGCAACCTTGGCGGAGAAGAGTGGTGGAAAAGCAAGAACAGGGCAGGAATAAAATATATATTCAGCATGGATTTTCTGCTCTTTGGTGACATTGCAGACCGGCTCTCTATCAAACTGCTGAAGGGGATGATATTCTATTTATTTTTTAAAAAAATACTCGCTACCATCCTGCCCTGTTCTCCAACCCCATCCTTTAAAACGTTGCCAAAGGAACGCGTCAAAACGCATTAACTGGGGAAAAACAGCAACCACTCTGCAACCTGTATTTTTTTTTTCCTGGCAGGCTCTTTACCTGGAAGCAAGGCCCATGGGGATGCGTGGCGACGGCCCCGATCCTGGGCAGCTTGACCGGCGAGTCAGCAGCAGCTTGCAACTCCAGACTCGAAGCGTTCACACGTGCGTGTCTGTGTCTGTGTGCGCGTGGTGCAAATTCTTTTGGTTGCTCTCAGTGTCCCGAATAAAATAATGTCTTATGGGGTTAAAGGACCAGATGCCAGGCTGCACGGGGTGCGCGCGCGCGCGGGTCCGGCGTAACGTGAGAATGCCGGACGCGCGTCATCGTGACACGCAAACTGAGACTGGACCGGACCGGCCCCACCCAGCAGAGAAGGGACGTCCGGTGGGTGACCCCATCCACCCCGGAGGAAGGAGGAGGAGACGAAGAGAGAAGGGGAAGAACTTCCTCCGGCTCTCCTGGTTGCTTTAGATGTCTTCCTTCCGTCGCCAAAATGCCAGGAAGGGGAGCCGCAGCTCCAAAGAATTTCCTTCTGCTAAAGGAATTTCCTTCTTCGAGGTCGCCCACCCTCTTTTCCCCTCCACCAGGACTCTGAGGTTCCCCCCCTATTTTTCCCCCGAATATTTTCCCTTGGGTTTTTAAAGAGAGGATGCTCTTTTAATGAACTATAAATGGTTTTAACTCTATAGGTTGCTTTCAAAATCACACACACACACACCCCTATATATTTGCAATTTTTAAAAAATGTTTTTCTAGTCTGTATGGCTTTTAATCACTGGTCATCTTGAGTCTCTGTATTGGGAAAAAGGCAGGATATCAAATTATTATTGTTTATTATTATTATTATTATTATTATTATTATTATTATTATTATTATTAATGCAACACTGAGAAAGGGAGAGGGGAAAAGAAAAAGGGAGAGAGGAAGGCAGAGATAATGCATCAACACATGCCTTTGTTAATTTACAATTAAATTCTTTAGTTTCTTTTCCTGCGGTGCACAGTTTGGATCGTGCAAAACGGGCAAAGGTTGCAGCCAAGGTGCTGGGCGCTTCCCTGTGTTGTTTTCATGGGAGTCTGGCATGCAATTTAGTTTTGTGTCCTTTCCCCAGGTATCTCATGAAGAACAAGGTAAGAAGGTGAGGGTCCCCCTCCCGGGAAAGCTGCGCAGTTTTCTTTGCGCGGTAGAAAAGCTGCAAGCCTCGGCTTTTAATATGAAGCTGCGCAATTCCTCAAACTTTCCAGCAGTTCTCTGGATAGCAGGACGTGTGAAAGGGATCTAGGAGTCTTCATAGACCACAAGCTGAACATGAGCCAGCAGTGTGATGCGGCAGCCAAGAAAGCCAATGCAATTCTCGGCTGCATCAATAGGAGTATGGTGTCTAGATCGAGGGAGGTACTGGTACCACTCTACTCTGCTTTGGTTAGACCCCGTCTTGAATACTGTGTCCAGTTCTGGGCACCCCAATTCAAGAAAGACATGGTCAAGTTGGAGCAAGTCCAGAGGAGGGCGGCCAAAATGGTGAGAGGCCTGGAAACCCTGCCCTATGGGGATAGACTTAGAGAGCTGGGTATGTTTAGTCTGCAGAAGAGAAGGTTAGGAGGGGACATGAGAGCCATGTTTAAATATTTGAAGGGATGCTACGTAGAGGAGGGAGAGGGCTTGTTTTCTGCTGCTCCAGAGACCAGGACGAGGAGCAATGGATTCAAGCTGCAGGAAAGGAGATTCCACCGGAACCTCAGGAAGAACATCCTGACAGTCAGGGCTGTCCGGCAGTGGAATCTGCTGCCTCGGAATGTAGTGGAGTCTCCTTCCTTGGAGGTTTTTAAGCAGAGGCTTGATGGCCATCTGTTGGGAGTGCTTAGATGGATGTTCCTGCATAGCAGAATGGGGCTGGACTGGATGGCCCCTGGGGTCTCTTCCAACTCTACATTTCTAGGATTCTATGACTCAAACTTCCCAGCAGTTCTCAAAAAGTGTGTCGCTAATGTTGTACTGGGAAAACAAGCCACAAAAAGTTTCTGCAAGAGGCAAGGCGTTCTGACATGCTGGTTTTCTTCCTAAGTTTCTTGAGGGGTTGGAGACTCCAAATTCAACCCCAGGTGGGAAACTGGTGAATTTCAGTTCTAATTCACTTTTGGGAGAAGGGGCAGAAAAAGAGTGGAGACTTGGAGTCTGGAAAAGTCTAGGGCCACAAAAGAGGTGGGGAGGTTTACTTTATTTACCCTGATATAAGGTGACTTTATGTTATATGTGTGATCATATTTACATGGAGCTGGCATTTCCACATTACAGTCTCTTCCATAGCTCAAGGACCAAGAGGCTCTGCTAGGATGATGATGATGATGGTGATAATAATAATAATAATAATAATAATAATAATAATAATAATAATAATATTTTTACTTGTTACTCGCCTCTTGCCAAGGCTCAGTGCATGGAGGAGATGTCAATATTTATTTACTGTATTCATTTGTATCCCGCCTTTCGTCCAATAATGAGACACAAAGCAACATATATTTCAAACAATACGGTTTAAAACGATGCAAAAATCTTCAGTCAGGACATAAATATAGGTGTTATTTTTTTAAAAAAAATTGTGCAATTATCACATTAAAAACGATAACCTTTAAAACGTTAAAATTCATTAAAAGACTACATAGAAACCTTAAAAACGGCACCAAATGGAGTTTTGGGGAGCTGAGAATGGGGGAGAAGTTGAGGAAATGGTTGCTTTGTTTGGAACCGAGATGCTACAACGTGCCGGGCGTGGAAATAGCATAACAGGATATTTTTGTTTTTATTTGCTATGCAAAGAATCTTTACTGTTTTTCTACATCTCTGTCGGGGTATTTTAACTCAATAATTGGCAAGAAAGAGTGGCCATGCTTGCTCACGCTGAGCCCACGGATTAACACGGCCGTTTGTCCAGAAAAGGGGGTCACCTTGAGCCCCGAGTACCAAATCAAATCAATAGAAGCATCTTAAAGATCCCAGAGCAAGGGGAATGACAGGCGCCGAAGAATTGGAACTTCTGGGGTCAACCTGGACCAGGGCTGGGTCACCTTGCTCTTTTGAAGCAAGCCAAAACCTGGATGTATCCAGAGGAGGGCAACCAAAAAAGATAGAAGTCCTGGAAACCCTGAAGCCCTGAGAAGTGGGTATGTTTAGTCAGCAGAAGCAAAGGTTAAGAGGTGACCTAATAGCCATGTTTACATATTTGAAGGAGGACGGAGCAAGCCTGTTTTCCCCTGCTCCAGAAACTAGGACGTGGAGCAATACCTTCAAACTTCAAGGTTCCAGCTAAATATTAGGAAGCACTTCCTGATGGTAAGAGATGTTTGACAGCAGAATATACTGCCCAGGAGTGAGGTGGAGTCTCTTTCTTTGGAGGTTTTTAAATGGAGGCTGGATGGCCATCTGCCAGGAATGCTTTGACGGTGGGCCTTTCTGCACTACACTGTTATAGTGCTATTATTCCACTTTCAACCTCCTGTGGAATTCTGGGATTTGTAGTTTCCTGAGGCCCAAGAGCTCTCTGGCTGAGAAGTCTCAATGCCCTTCCTGGAACTGCAAACCCCAGGATTCCATAGGAGGTTGAAAGTGGAATCATCGCGCTATAAGAGTGTCGTGCGGAAATGTTCGGCGTCTTCCTACATAGCAGAATGGGGCTGGACTGGATTGGTCTGTCTTGTCTCTTCCAACTCGAGCATCTGGTGCTATGGATTCACCAGCTAAATGCCATAAAAGCCATCAGCTGCGGGCATGAATGACGAATGTCGAGTAGGGCTGAACAAAGAGGAGTCACAAAGTCACCAAGAGTCACAAAGAGGCAGGTTTCCCGGTCTTCTGCCTTTGCTCCCACTGGGTGAAAATTTCCAGCAAGCCTTTGTGGCAAGCAATACCCGAGTCTCATAAATGAAGAAGAGATGCAAAGCAAAAATGCTTCGGAGAAGCAGGGAATATTCGGAATGAACGAGAGCACGGCCGGCCCACGAACTAGGTGGAAGAGAACCTCTCCCTGAAGAACTGCCGCAGAGAACGGAAGAAACCGGACCTGGGACAAAGCGGTTCTCTTGCGGCACCGGTGCCCAGGAGATCTATGTGTCCCTGGTCCTCTCGGTCAATAGTGACGTTGCAACTGGTGATTTTCACATGGCTCCAAGTAAGGACTTTGTGTTCCAATTCGATGTGCCGAACTCCGGGAGGGTAACGGTCAAAGGTGTGCGAAACCTGAAGGGGAGAGAGAGAGAGAGAGAGCGCCCAAGCATTATGTTTTGAGGTGGAGGTTGCATCCAAGACCAGTTTTGGTTTAGAAAACAGTTACTGTGGTTGTGTCTTCCTGATATCAGCGGACTGGACCGGATTGCTCTTGTATTATCTTCCATCTCTCTGATTCTATGGCTCTAACCCCAATCATTAATTAGGAAACAGATAAGCATTTGATCGATTTGTATTGGTCTATGATCCTGGAGACCAGGGTTTGATTCCCTGCTCAGCCACGGAAACCCACGGGGTGACCTTGGCCGCGTCACACACTCTCAGCCCCCAGAAAACTCCATGATAGGTTCACTTTAGGGCCACTAGGAGTCAGAAAGGACCTCTTTTATTTTGAGAGCCAGTGTGGTGCACTGGTTTGAGCATTGAACTAAAACCCTGGAGACTATGGTTTGATTCCCTGCTCAGCCACGGAAACCCACTAGGTGACCTTGGACGTGTCACATACTCTCAGCCCCAGAAAATCCTGTGATAGGGTTGCCTTGGGGTCACCAGAGGTCAGAAAGGACTTCTTTTATTTTGAGAGCCAGTGTGGTGCACTGGTTTGAGCATTGAGCTAAAACCCTGGAGACTATGGTTCGATTCCCTGCTCAGCCACGGAAGCGCACTAGGTGACCTTGGACGTGCCACATACTCTCAGCCCCAGAAAATCCTGTGATAGGATTGCCTTGGGGCCACCAGAAGTCAGAAAGGACCTCTTTTATTTTGAGAGCCAGTGTGGCGTAGTGGTTTGACCCAGAGACCAGGGTTCGATTCCCGGCTCGGCCATGGAAACCCACCAGGGGCACATCACACACTCTCAGCCCCAGAAAACCCTATGGAAAGTTCCACTTGGGGTCACCATAAGCTGGAAAGGACTTGAAGGCACACAGCAACAACAAGGAGGTTGGAACAAGAATGAATTCTGTACCCTTCTTTTCTAAAAACTGTGTTAATTAACATGTTTTAAATTGCTTTTGCCTTCATGTGATCTAACATTTTAAATAACTGTAGGTAAAGTTGGGACGAGTAGTCTCTACCAGCTGCTAAGTAAACTTAACTAAATTAAATATATCTAAGTGTAATGATAAATTCGATATAGTTAACTACGTAACTTCACCTGGTCTGACCCCCTCAAACCTGATGCAAATGCCTATTATTATTATTATTATTATTATTATTACTACTACTACTATTATTATTATTATTTTATTTATTTGTATCCCGCCTCTCCATATGGATCGAGGCGGTGAACAACTTACAAATAGCATGTATTTCAAAACATTTCTATACATTTTGCCTCTGCTCCAGCTGCTAGCAGAACGGACCCCCTTCTCCCCATGCAGCTGAGGCCCAGGAAAGTAACTTGAAGGGAAAGTTACATTAGGACCATCATGAATAAACAGTGGTCATGAATGCAGACAAGTCGCCTAGATTCTCCCGGCTGCAACCGTTCTGCTATTAAGCCGAGACAGTCTGAGAACGGTTGCACCGTGGCGGTTGCACCTCTTTTGTGGATTTTGGGTATTGTTTCCCCTTGTACCTGGGTTTTCTTTACCTCATTCCAAGAGTCATCAAATCTACTTGTCAGATAGCATTCTTGGAAGACCTCAAAGCAAGCAGACAGTAGTTTCACATGGAGATCACACTGAGACCTCCGGCTGAGGTAATGCCTATTTTGGGGGGCAGAGGGAGGGGAAAAAGAAGAAGAAGAAGGCAGCATTGAGCATGAATTGGAACAGCAGGTACCATCATCCCCAGCTCTTTCCGTTTCAGTGTTGGAGGTCAGGATTTGCATCCCCCTGCAAGCCCCGGAAACCCAGCAGGTGCCCTTGGGCAAGTCACACTCTCTCAGCCTCAGAGGAAGGCGGCAGCAAGAAAGAAAACACAGGGTCTCAGTCTCTGGGCCTTTCTGCTCTACACTGTTATACAGCTTTTATTCCACTTTCAACCTCCTATTGAATCCTGGGGTTTGCAGTTTAGGAAGAGGTGTTTAGGATTCTCAGCCAGAGAGCTCTTTGGCTTCAGGAAACTACAAAACCCAGAATTCCACAGGAGGTTGAAAGTGGAATAATAGCACTATAACAGTATAGTGCGGAAAGGCCCTCTGTCTCATCTATATCTATATATCTATCTATATCTATCTATATTGATCCATCTAGCTATATATATGCATTGCTTGTGTATAGTTTGTTCCTTTTTCCTTCACTCCTTTTTTTCCCTGTAGTTGTGAATTAGTTTGTTTGCATGCTTGTAGAATCAATCAATATGAAATCTTAAGGAAATATGTGTGGTTTTCCTCCTGGTTTGGGGGCTCTGAAACAGAGGGCGGGCCCCTCAAAAAAGACCAGCAAAACTGTCCCTTATCCCAGTCTCTGCCATGCACTGCTTCCAGAATATGGAAATGGACTCCGACTCAGAGACTGAAACAGTGGACATTCCAGGAGGAGGTTACAGAACCACAGATCCTGCAGACAGAACATTTCCAGCAGAGAGTCCTGCCCCTTCAGATACAGAAGGCAACTTACCTATCCCTACCTTTGCTGAGCGTAGACAGCAAAGGGAGAGCTTGTGCAAGTCTCAAAGGATTTCCAGGTTAGTCAGCAATTAGTCAGGCAGCAGCTGCGTTAAGCTGCTGACCTAGATAGGCACTGCCCTTCTCTTCCAAGAGTCGTCAGAGCTTATCTGACCTTCTTGCCTGCTGGTTGCATTTCTTGGATCACGTGGACTCTGGACTTATTTTGCTCCGCCTTTGGATTCTGTTAGATCCTGTTTGTGCCTTTGACCATTTGCTTACTGAGTAAAAGCAAATGACCGATATTGAGCTGTTTTGCTTCTTTGTTTGTTACTTTGGCCATTTCCGCACTACAGTGCTGCTATTCCACTATCAACCTCCTGTGGAGTTCTGGGGTTTGTAGTTTACTGAGACCAAAGAGCTCTTTGGCTGAGAATTCGAAGTGCCCTTCCCTAAACAAGGAGCAAGAAGCCCTGGTGGTGCAGTGGTTGAATGCCAGGACTGCAGCCACAAGGTTGTGAGTTCGATCCTGCCGGGCTCAACCTTCCATCCTTCTGCAGATCAGTAAAACGAGTACCCAGCTTGTTGGGGGCAATTAGCTAAAAACACATTGTAATACATGCTATTTGTAATGTATAATGTATTTCATGTTGTTCGCCGCCTCGATCCATGTGGAGAGGCAGGATACAAATAAATAAAAATTTTTATTATTATTATTATTATTATTATTATTATTATTATTATTATTATTATTAAACTACAAACCCCAGAATTCCACAGGAGGTTGATAGTGGAATAGTGCAGAAATGCTCTTTGTCTGCATTATCATAGAATCATAGAATCATAGAAATGTAGAGTTGGAAGAGACCCCAGGGGCCATCCAGTCCAACCCCCTGCCATGCAGGAACACCCTCAAAGCACTCCCTTGGACAGATGGCCATCCAGCCTCTGCTTAAAAACCTCCAAAGAAGGAGGAGACTCCACTACACTCCATGGAGGCAGCAGATTCCACTGCCGGACAGCCCTGACCATCAGGAAGTTCTTCCTGAGGTTCAGGTGGAATCTCCTTTCCTGCAGCTTGAATCCGTTGCTCCTTGTCCTGGTCTCTGGAGCAGCAGAAAACAAGCCCTCTCCTTCCTCTACATGACATCCCTTCGTATATTTAAACATGGCTCTCATGTCCCCTCTTAACCTTCTCTTCTGCAGACTAAACATACCCAGCTCCCTAAGTCTGTCCTCATAGGGCTTCATGGCTTCCAGGCCCCTCACCATTTTGGTCGCCCTCCTCTGGACTTGCTCCAGCTTGTCAATATCCTTCTTGAATTGGGGTGCCCAGAACTGGACACAGTATTCAAGATGGGGTCTAACCAAAGCAGAGTAGAGTGGTACCAGTACCTCCCTCGATCTAGACACCAGACTCCTATTGATGCAGCCGAGAATTGCATTGGCTTTCTTGGCTGCCGCATCACACTGCTGACTCAAGTTCAGCTTATCTCCTGCCTGTCGGCTGTGCAGCCGCACGCTCTGGCTTGCTGCTCGGATTGAGATAGGACACTGTCCTACACCAGTTTCTCCGATACTCACCAATCTTTCACTGTGATTTTGGGCCTGGTCTCATCCATCATCTGATCGGAGAAGCCTTCTTCGCTTAAAGTGATGAGCTGCCTCTTGATTCCATGCCTGTGGTACACACAAAAGGAGTCAGTGGTGGAAGTCTGTAATTTCATGCTCCCTGAGTCACACGCAGCCTTTACACAGGGCTGCCTGGGAAGTGTGAACCTCAATGTGGGGCAACCTAAGCCGCGGCACATGTCTTTGTCGTGCACAACCATGCACAAGTGTGCAAGGCGGAATCAAGCACAATATGTCTCGAAACCAAGTCTTAGGTGGAATAATTTAGGGAGCCGGCTATGTTTAGCTTGGAGAAGAGAAGACTGAGAGGTGACATGAAATATCTGAAGGGATGTCATGTACAAGAGGGGGCAAGACTGTTTTCTGCTGCTCCATTAAAGCAGTCCAGTTCAAAAATTTAAAAATATTACATACTAAAACAGAATTAAACTGGGGCCATTTCCGCACTACAGTGTTAAAGTGCTGCTATTCCCCTATCAACCTCCTATGGAATTCTTGGGTTTGTAGTTGACGGAGACCAAAGAGCTCTCCAGCTGAGAATTCAAAGTGCTCTTCCCTAAACTACAAACCCCAGAATTCCATAGGAGGTTGATAGCGAAATAGCAGCACTTTAACACTGTAGTGCGGAACGAAGAGATTAAAGCAGCTAAAAAGAGATTAAAAGGCTGTGATTTAAACTAAAACAGTACAGTCTAGCCTGCTCTTTAAAAACTGTACAACTGCGGTTGCATAGGATTCCAACAAATAATAAAGATAATAAATTTAGCTAATGACAACGCCCCAGGATTCCAATGGAAGAAGCCAAGGCAGCTAAAGTGATAGGAAAAAGTTATAACAGGTTAGAGCAGCTGCAGTTTAAAATGCAATCCCCAGTCTATCAAAGAGTGTTTTGGTGCATGGCTGTGCAGATGGATGTTTCCAGAGGGCAAATTGAGGAGGAAAATTAAAGTTGGCTTAACTGTACAGAGTTATCTGCTAGACGGGTGAGGATAAAGGATTTCTGGACCTCCTGGGGTGGACGAGGAAGCGCTGGGCAGATTTCATAGAAAAGGACGTAGTCGCTTGGCACTAATTCTTCCGTGATGTACCAACATGCGCTGCTGAATTCCCAGAAATCCAAGCCTTCTGTGAAAAAGAAAAAGGGAGGGAAACTCTTGAGTGCAGAACAAGGACAGATGAGGTTGTAGAAATGCTTGTGGTCTGTTTTCCAAACCTAGAATGGATGGAGACACCCACTGACATGGGGCCACCAAGCTGACGTTGGGTGACCCTGACAATCTGGGGGAAGCCAAGCTCTCCCCTCCAAGGAGAGGAGGAACCAACCTTCTCCACAAGGGTTCTTGACCAAGTTCTTCTTGCTGTGATGGAAGTAAAAGGTCCTCCAGTCTTGGATGCTGCCATCTGACCTCTCTGGTTGGAAGCCCATCTTCTGGCATTTACGCCGCCAAAGGACGGGGAGGTCCACCAGGTCTCGCCATCGTGAGCAAACCAGCCGGCAGTTGAGGATCAGGTCCTTCCTTGGGACCAGAGAGAGGACCTCTAGCAAGACATCTTCAGGAAGGTCATTAATGGTCCTCTTCATCCTCAAAAGAAACTGTAACCAGCTTGTGGGGGGAAAAAACATGGAGGAGTAGATGAAGGCCAGAAATAAAACCAGGTGTCACTTTGCCGTGTGCTTCACTAAAAAATGGACCAAAGATTTGAAACTGCTCAAGTTTGGAATCTACCCCATCATCCATGGTACCAACCAATGCAAGAGGAAGATGGACAGGAGACAGAGCTCAGAAGTAATGCATTAGGACTAGTGGTTCTCCAGGTCTTTTGGACTTCAGCTCCCAGAATCCATCACTGGTGGCTGTGCTGGTGGAGGCTTCTGGGAACTAAAGTACAAAAGAGCTGGAAGATGAAAAACTGAGCACCTTTGCATTAGAAATTAGCACACATGTATCTAGTTATAACAACTTGGGCTTATTGGAGGAAAGGTGAGCTGGAAATTTAATTACTACTAAAGATAGGAAAACCATCCCTCATCTCTCCCCGCTGCTTTCTGCATCTGGCCAGCACTATGGGCGTCGCAATCCAAAAGGCCACTGCATGGGAAAGGAGTTGGAAGACTGTTGGAACAGAAGGGTTAGAGGGTGCGTTTCCACCCCCAAGAAGCTGCAAAGTTAAGCTTGACTCACATTTGAAGGAGCCCTGGTGGCGCAGTGGTTAAATGCTAGTACTGCAACCACAAGGTTGTGAGTTTGATCCTGCCGGGCTCCAAGTTGACTCAGCCTTCCATCCTTCCGCAGGTCGGTAAAATGAGTACCCAGCTTGTTGAGTGCAATTAGCTAAAATACATTGTAAACCGCTTAGATAACACTCAGTTGATAAGCGGTATAGAAATAAATGCTATTGCTATATTGCTATATTTGGCAAGCCTTGTTAGTTACTGGGATGGAGCAATATGTCTTCTCAGGCTTCTAAACATCTGCCCCTTGGGGAGATGTCCAAGGAGAGTGGACAAGAGTTGGCAACACAACTTTGGGAGACAGGTTTCTCTAGACGTGTCCTAAGGCACAGTGCACAAATTGAGGCAGAAGGGTAAAAATCACCCAGACACCAAGGGGCTTTGCATTGATAAATAAATAAATATAAGACTCCTTGGACTACGGGACCTTTGACTCTGGTGGTGCCGCGTGCTTGTGGGCCAGAGAGAGGGTCTCTCAGGGTTGCCAGCAGCTGAATGGAGAATACAAGATGGTCTGGCTGCTTCTTCTGTACCCTTGCCAAATATCCCTTTTCTGTGCAAGTTGGCAACAAAGCTTTAAACCTTTTTCCATGCATATAGTCCTTGCTCTTGATCCTAAAAGAACCTCTTGATCCTAAAAGATACCCCCGCTCTTTTACTTAAAGAGAGCCCCCGTCCCAAGTGCCTCTTCTCCCTCCAATATTTCCCAGGTGAGACTTACCTGTGGTGGAAAACAAGAGGGCACCAGGAAGCGCTTCCACAGTGAGACATTGGACTCACCTCCTGGGGCAAGAAGATGGGACTGAGAGTCGAGGGAAGTGATGCAGGCAGAAATCCTTCCCCAGCCAGCTCCAACTGCCTCACCTCTTGTTCTTTGGACTCCACTACGAGACCATCCTCCTTCCCCCGCTCTTTTTTCACCTAGACATCCTATAATAGGAAGGAACTTTCCCAAAGTAATTTACATACGAGAAAGTGTTGCTTAAGTCATGAAAACCCGGGAAGCCAGATGGAGGGTGGAGAGGAGAAATGAGTCCAGCGGGCTGGACAAAGTCCTAGCCGGTGTGGACTCCACCCATCTGTGAATCCACGCTGGGTATTACTCCAGACTTTAAGCGGTTGTTGCTCTGTACCTTCAAGTCTTTTCTGACACGTGGTGACCCCATCACAGGGCTTTCTTGGCAAGATTCAGAGGGGTTTCCGTTGAGGCTGAGAGAGGGTGACTTGCCCGAGGTCACGCACTGGGGTTGCAGGGCCGAGTGGGGATTCGAACCTGGATCTCCCCAAGTCTTAATGCAATGGTTGTTGTGGGTTTTCCGGGTTTTGAGGCCGTGTTCTATTAGTATTTTCTCTTGATGTTTTGCCTGCATCTGTGGCTGGCACCTTCAGAGGATATGATATCCTCATATCCTCCGAAGATGCCAGCGACTGAAGATATTATATCCTCTGAAGATGCCAGCCGCAGATGCAGGCGAAACGTCAGGAGAAAATATTAATAGAACACGGCCTCAAAACCTGGAAAACCCACAACAACCTACGGATTCCGGCCATGAAAGCCTTCGACTTTACACCTAATGCAATGCTCAAACCACTACAGCATGCAGTGAATCTGTCCGAGGCTGTTGGAGATTTGCTGTACTTTAAAGCTTCATTACTCATCCTAATCAGTGGTTTAAATTGTACCTGGCGGCCAGGATGGGGTGGAAACGTGTTAAAGGAGAATGGCTATTAATAGCTCAGCAATTCTGAAGATAGAATCAAAACCACTGGAAAAGGACCCTGACCCTCCTCAGTTGCTTAGCTTGAGAGAGATATTCTTCTTAAATTGGAGTGGGCAAAGGGCAGTGAGATAAGAAAAAATTGAGCCTTGGAGCAATGCTTTAGAGCACTGGTACTTAACCTTTTCTATACTGGGGACCCCCCTGTAAATATAATTTGTGCTGGGGACCCCAGAGGCTTAACTCAAGAGTTAAATATTCTATGCTATGCAGGGCAGTAGTGCAGAGGATGCTACAGTTAGGCACAACGGTGCAAACTATTGAAGGGTAATTGATGATTGCAGTGTTGCATCTGTTGGAAGCCTGTGTGCATATTTAAATTATCCAACGGCTAATTGCTTTATGGCTCCATAGACTGTTTATCTGGGAGAGGGGAAGAAGAGCAGAGAGGGGGGAAATGAAAGCACCAAGCAGTGTTGTGAGAACCAGAAATGCTAAGAGATGAGAGACAGGAACCATGTTCTTCCCTCAAGGATGAAAGACAGGTAAACAACTGAGAGTCTGGGAACTGTCTAACGTTTTGGGATGAATTTAATGGATGTTCCTCTCCGACCACAGCGTTACAGGCCTAAATTTGTGAGGATACAAAACCTGTAGCCACCCTGAATGCTTCCGTCTCAGCAACTTCGAAAGAAGGGTGCTGTGTTGCTTGCTTGTCACAAACACACACGGCTGTCTACCAAAGAGTGGAGTTTGTGCTTTGGCAAGTTATCCAGGACATAACAGGTTCTGAAACTAGTTTGGGAGCTGGTGTCAGCATCTTTTACAGCTCCTTTAAAATGATTGAAAACCTGGAGTGGACTCACTGCACCACCGACATGGAAGCCACGAGCTGCTACTGCTTCCAGCTTGCTCTCACCAGTTCAAAAATCCTGATCATTCCAGTTTTGCCATAGGTAACCCCTAGGTCTCCTAAACAAAGAGGAGGTGGAGGTGTATAGCTTCGGAGAGACAGAGAAAAATCGGGGGGGGGAATGAGATCCTGTTAACTGGGAGGAAAAGTTTTACCTTTCCAAGAAATGCAGAAGAGAATAGAAATGGTAGAAAGTGTCCCAGGAATTTCCTCCCGGCCTGAGAAGAAAGACAGACAGGAGTCTCAGCAGCAAGGAAGTTTTATTTGGAACAACAGCATTGTTGGGTACGCCCAAGAAAAGATGGTGAACCTCCGGTAACAGAGCTTTCCATACTTTTAGGAACTTTGTATTTTCTGTGATCGGTTGGCTTAAAAATGCCACATAGGTGGAGGAAAGGTAGTGAAGCAATTGCTTCACTTGTTAGCATTTTACCAACGAAGCTTGGTCAGTATGTGACTATATTACATATTGTTATATGTCAGTGTTGGCCTTAGGCCCTTTCCGCACGAGGCGAGGGAACCGCTCCGTGCCGTTACTGGTTCTTCTTCTGGAGTCCAAAGCAATGCGGACTGTCCCTTGAGCCCTTCCGCAGGGCTCCTCCTTGGTCCAGGGCGAATCGGAGCAGTGCGAGGTCTGTAGATCCGCACTGTTCCGGCTTTCAAAATGAAAGCTTTTGGTTGTTTCCGGGTCCGGACCAACTGCTGAAGCTCGCCACACCTAAAGCCCGCCCTCCGCAGATTGCAGGCGCGCATTGGTGCGAACCTGCGCATCTGCACAAGTAAGCAGGAACGCAGTGGCGCACTCCGGCACTTTGAAAGACCAGTTTTTTCCGGTCTTTGGAAAGTATGCTGGAGGACCACTTGGAGGCGTTTCGGAGCGGACTGAGGTGCGGAACTACGGAAAATAGTCCGGACCTAGACCGCTCCAAGGTGCCGATGACCTCCGTGAGAGGACGCGCTGCCCCGTTCTAATTGCCTTGTGCGGAAAGGACCTTAGAAAGCGTGTCTCAAGCGACTCCGAAGCAGGTACGAGGCAGAGAACCAGAGGTTTCTTATCCCAGAGATAAGCGCTTCCAAGACAGTGTTCTCTTGGGGGGGCGATGCCAGCCGTTCTCTTCGTCCTGCCTCCTCTGGGTCTATGGTGATGCTGGTACCCGTCATCTTCGCATAGTCCCGAATATTGGCATCATGTTCCAAATCAATGTGACGAACGCCGGGAGGGTAGTTGTCAAAGGTGTGTGAAACCTGAAGGAGAGACAGCGAGAAAGACAAAGAGCAATTCAGATTTAGGAAACAGTTACCCCAGATTAATTATTATTCTAATTATTCTTAGGTTCACATCTAGCAGGCACTAGTGATGGGAGTTTTGTACCATCCGTGATTCAGATTCTACCCCCCAAAAATACCGCCTCCTCCGTCCTCATGCATTACAGCAGCCAGATTGGTTATAACCTAAGAGTGGGACAAGTGTCGTCGCTATTCATTGTCTGTATGATGTGAAAAATGCAGCCGTTTTGGAAAAATAATCTCTTCCTATTTTATTGAGAGTGGGAAAAACTAAACAGGAGGTGTTTTATTTTAGTTGGCGTCCATTCATATCATGCAGCTCTTACCTTAAGCTAATTAATTAGGAACGGGTAACAATTTGGTTTGCCCTTTTTTTAATCAATGTGAAATTTCTAAAATGAAAAAGTTACTTTGGGACATGACCCTTTTTTTTAAAAAAAAATTAAAACTCTTACAATTCCCTAGCCAGCACAACCCATGCCCATGAAGTTTGGGGGAATTTGGGAGAATTTGGGACTTAGGAATGTGAAAGACGACAAAATATATCTATCCATCCTGGCAGAAGGATCTGAGTACTTAGCTCCACGAAATCTGGCTTTGAATCCCTATGGAACCAAAAATGTCTGAATTAGGGTTGGCGTCTCTTTCTTCCGGACGGACTCCTCTCTTTTAACAACAGGCAAGTGCAACACCGTCTTCTCCATCCTGGGAAAAGTTATCCTCGCTGAATTCGGCTGGCCCAAACGATTGGCAATTCTGTTCAGTTCATGTCAGTGGGATGGGGAATCCGGTCCAAGTTTTATTCCTGGCTCCAACGTTGCTCTCCAAGGTGCTGAACGCTGTTCTGAATAGGTCCAGCATCCTGAAGCGCTCTGTTAAAGCTGGCCAAAATCTGGAATGGATTCACCCACATGTCAACACGGAAGCCAGCAGCTGCCACTGGTTCCTGCTTGACAACTTCCCAAAATTCACAGCTCCTCCACCAGATGTTCAATGGAAAGTACATGAGATTATTTAGAAACAAGAAAGGGGGAGAAAGCAAATCCGACAGGTCTATCTTCTCCTTATGCCTGTGGGCCAAATGTCCTGTTTTTGTTGGCTCTTGCACTTGGGTTTTCTGTACCTCTGCCCAGTTGCACAGCTGTGTTCCTCCTATGGAGCGTTCTTGAAGGACATCAAAGTCAGCAGACAGTAGCTTCACCCGTAGTCCACAAAAAGATTTCCAGACAGCATACTGCCTATTTGGGGGGAAAGGGCATCAGGAAGGAGGAAGCAAAGAAGGCATTAAGTTTGAGCTCATAAAATGATGGAGCTGGGGGAAGGGGGCAAAGGACGATGGAAAGGTGAGCACTGAACCTCTGGCCAAGCCCCCTCCCATCACTTCCAGCCAAGAAAAGATTAAGAGAAATCTGGTGCCCTGGGTCCAAAATAATTCTTCTGGACTGGACCAAAGAAGAGAGCTAAGGGTGTAGATCTTCACATTCTACAGCCCCAGTCTTAGGAGACACCCAAGATTTCCGCCCAGTGCTTGGGAGATGTTTGTTATTTGCAATTACTTTGCATGCGACTTTTCTGTGTGATCAAGTGAAGGGAGGTTCTAAGGCCCCCCAGAGAGGGTCTCTTAAATCAGAGGTTCTCAGGTCCTCCAGATCTTTTGGACTTCAGCTCCCAGAATCCTTGGCATTGGCCAAGAGTGCTGGAGCTTCTGGGAGTTGAAGTCCCAAGCACCAGGAGGAAGAAAGTTTGGGAACCTGTCTCCTATTTCACAAAGGACCACCACGTTCCACACAACACCGCGGTCCTCCATCTTTCCACTCTCCGACCAATTCACCAATTCCTGGCACTCACCAGTCCTTCACTAGGATGTTGGGCCTGATCTCATCCATCAGCCGATCTGTGTAGCTTTCCTCTCCCAAGGTGATGCGTTGTCTCTTCCTACCACACCTGAGGCACACATCAAAGCAGTCAGTGGCTGTGAGGCTACATTGAGGATGCTCATACAGGCAAGCAAAGCTGCTTTCTTATCAGATTATCACATTGCACAACTGGGTGCGCAATGCACACCTGGACCACATGCAAATATGCAACACACAGGATTGGGCAGCATACAGTTAGTGGCAGACAGTGGCGTATGCTGAGCTACACCTACACATTGCCTTTTTTGGACCAGGCAGAATGGATGATGGGAGCAGGAATGGTGTTCTGTGGGTGGAACTGTCACAGATGCTTAATACCTAGAGCAGTAGGTAAATGTCCTTTGCCCACGGCATGTCGTCTCTGAGCATTGGGCAGGGAAGGGACAGCTATGGGTGGTCGCTGCTCCTGACACCCTGCAGTACAGTGGTATTCAAGGTATCAGCTTCCAAGCGGAGGGAAGTAATCATCCCACCATGTCCCGCTCTGGTCAGGCCTCATCTGGCACACTGCGTTCACTTCTGGACCTCTCATTTTAAGACCAGCTGGAGCAGGTTCAGAGAAGGGCAGCAAGGCTGGTCAGAGGTATGGAGAAGAAGACACACGAAGAGGGTTTGAGGGAGCTGGGCAGTTTCAGCCTGGCGAAGAGAAGACGGAAGGGCGACACGATTGAGGAAAAGGGATTCCACCTAGAACATTAGGTGGTACATGGCCATCTGTCGGGAGTGCTTTGAGGGTGTTCCTGCATGGCAGGGGGTTGGACTGGATGGCCTGTGTGGTCTCTTCCAACTCTACATTTCTATGATTAGGAGGACATTCCTGAGGGTAAGAGCTGTCTGAATCTGCTGCCTCGAGTGTGGTGGAGTCTCTTCCTTCTTTGGAGGTTTTGAAAGAGAGGCTGGATGGCCCTCTGTCAGGAGTGCATTGATGGTGTCTCCCTGCATGGCAGAAGGAGGCTGGCCTGGATGGCCCTTGGGGGTCTCTTCCACCTCTAGGATTCTACGATTGCACTGTTTAACTGCCACAGAGAGGAGGGGGCATGTTTGTTCTCTGCCATTCTGGTGGGGACGGGGTAGGATCAGGTCCAAGGGTGTTGGGCTATACGAGGGTAGATTTCAATGGAACCTTAGAAGGAACTTCTTGAGAAAAGTTTGACAGGCACTAGAGAATCCCACTAGCCTCACCAAACTATCACCCACAGGATTCCTTGGGATATCCATCTATGACAGTTAAGAAAAAAAGAAAAGCACGAAGCTGATATCAGAGGGTAGTGCTGGGACACCCCAAAACACAATTCTAATCTTTATGGACTTGTTCCACAGATGTCTGCAACATATGCATGTTGGATCATTGCATACTGTGCGGAAGCACACTGGTGTTGCTATGTAGTGAATTCCGACACGTTCACCCCCAAACGCCACCGACTGATAAGCAGCTGCCGCAATGGACAGGGGTCTGTTCCCTGTCAATTGAGGCCGTTTCCGCACTACACTGTTCTAGTGTTACTATTCCACTTTCAACACCCTATGGCATCCTGGGGTTTGCAGTTTAGGGAGGGGCCTTTAGAATTCTTTAGCCTCAGGAAACTACAAACTCTGGGATTGCACAGGATGTTGAAAGTGGAATAATAGCACTATAACAGTGTAGGGCGGAAATGGCCTGAGAAGTCGCTGCCTCTCATTCCCCACTCCCATGAGTGATCTCCGGCATGACATGCAGAAAAAAGACTCCATCGGAAAAAACCCTTGAGGCAGGGATACCTTGCACGAGGGGTGAGGGTGGGGAATGTCAGGCTTCCTGAACAGCAGGGGAACAGACCCCCGTCGCTTGCACTGGCTCGGTAACTGAGGTTTAGGAGACTTCATACGCAGCCCCCAAACTAGGGACTGTGTAGAGGTCGTGAATACAGAGCAGTTGCAAATCCGTTACTGTAGGTTACATATTTTCAATTGCCCAATTGGGTTCCAGCCTGCATGGAGAGAGCAAATGTGGGAAGCAAGCGAATTCCAGCTCAACTCGAAGTAGCTGCCCGCCGGACACATGAAGATAAAGCACTTCTGGGTATCCTGGGGAGGACGAGGCATCAAACGGGAAATCATATGGAATTCTTCTAGGCAGGGTGACATTATCTCCTCAGTGACAGCCCACTTGGTGCCATACAGTTCCCAGAAATCCAAGCCTTCTGTCAGAAAAGCCAAACAGATACATAAAAATCAACCAATCAATTTAAAAAAAAAAAAAAAAACACCAGACAACAGCAAGAGAAAGTGAGTGGAGCAGAATAACAAGCGCGGCTGTACAAAACAATTGTATGAAGTGGCTGTTTTGTCTTGGCTTCGAACAAAGAGGTAACACAAAAGTGGGAAGGATGTGAAATGGTGACAGTGATACCCCCCTTTTTCCCCAGCCCAGATGCTCTTGTATGGAAGCTCAAACCACCCCTGAGACTAATAGATAATGAATGATTATGAAAGTCACAGACCAACAACATCTTGGCAGCAGTGGCAGTGTGTGACTCCTGTTCCAGGGGAAGGGGTGAATCCACTCCAGGTCTTCCATAGGCATAAAGGAACTATCCATGGTGCTGAAGCTATGCTGAGGATAAAGTTCAGCACTGTGGATAATCTTCTTAAAGCCTGCTTTAAAACCAGGAGTGGATTCACCGCTCCGCTGACATGGGACCTGACTGGAATAGACTTAAGCTTGTGGAAAGTTTTCATTTCCATTTTTTTAAATTTTTAATCAGAGGTTTCTGTCACAAATTTCCCTTCGCCTTACAAATATAACATAGCAGGACAGCCAACTCCTTCTTAATGAAGAGGGAGTTTTTTTAAATTTAAATTGAATTTAATTTTAATTTTTAAAGTACTTCTGTTTTGGAAGGTGTCATTGGACCTCTCCAGGTAGAAGCCTACCTGTTGGGACCAGTGGTGGGTGCCTGTATGAGTCGAGTTGTGAATCCGCTATCGGTTTTGGAGATCTTTAAATGAACTATCCAGAGTGCTGATAATTATTCCCAAATAGGTTTAGCACATTGGAGAGCTCCTTGAAAGCTAGGAGAAAGCTCGGCATTGAGTCACTCATCCATTGATATGGGAGCTACAACCTGAAATCTGGGGGAAGCTGAGCTTTTTCCTCCAAGAACAGGGACCAACCTTCTCCGCAAGGGTTCTTGACCAAGTTCCTCATGCTGTGCTGAAAGCAGAAGGTCCTCCAGTCTTGGGTGGTGCTGCTCTTTGGGTAGAAACCCATCTTTTGGCATTTAAGCTTCCACAGAATGGGGAGGTCCACCAGATTGCGCCACCGTGAGCAAACCAGCCGACAGTTGAGGATCAAGTCCCTCCTTGGGATCAGAGAGAGGACCTCAAGCAAGATTTCTTCAGGAAGGTCATTGATGGTCACCTTCCTCCTCCAAAGAAAACGTTGCCATCTTGTGGGGGGGAAAAACATGGAGTAGATGAAAACAGAAACAAGATCAGGTGCCACGTGGCCACGTCTCTCAACAGGAAAAGGATCAAGGATCTGATACAGCTCTTTTGGGTTTGGAGCTCCACCATCATCCCTGGCATCAACCAATGCAAGAGGAAGGATAGGAGATAGAGCTCAGAAGTAACATATTAAAACTAGTGGTTGGTTCTCCAGGTCTTTTGGACCTCAGCTCCCAGAATGCATCCCTGGTGGAGGATTCTGGGAATTAAAGTACAAAACAGCTCAAATACGAAAAAACCTGGAACTCCTGCCTTAGAATTTAATATGCATTTAACTAGTTATGCCATCGTGGGCTCCTTGGCAGAAAGGCAAGCTAGAAATTTAATTAGTACTAATGAATAAGAAACCCACCCCCTCATCTCTCCTCTCTGCTTCTTCACTCTACCCAGGATTTAGGGAAACCACAGTGCAAAAGACCCCCACCCATGCTGAGGTTCTTGATGGACATCATCCAGCAGGAGGCTCCTTAACATTCCCCAAAGGAAGCTGGGAGTTCCAAGACTGGTGCAGCAGTGGATTCACTCTGGGTTTTAGTCCAAACTTCAGGGTGCTCAACTGTATCCCTAGAATCCCTTGAAAGGTGAGAGATGGTTTTGCATCTCCTCTCCATTTTCACCCTTCTGACATTTTAAGGGACTTCCCTGTGGGATTTCTGCCTGCCTTGGACTGCTCAGTCTGGGGTTCCGATTTCCATGTCGGGATGGTGCTGAATAAATTCTAGGTTGAATCTGATCTTAAAAGGAGCTCTCCAGACTTCAGTGCCTTGGATACCTTCCAAGGTCCCTAATTGCCAGAAACCATCCTGATTAAATCCTCTGTCATCCCAGGCCATTTCCGCACTATGCTGTTTTAGTGCTATTATTCCACTTTCAACCTCCTATGGGATCCTGGGGTTTGCCGTTTAGGGAGAGGGCTTTAGAATTCTCAGCCAGAGAGCTCTCTGGCCTCAGGAAACTACAAACCCCAGAATTCAACAGGATGCTGAAAGTTATAGCACTATAACAGGGTAATGCACAAATGGCCTCCGTTTTTCAGCTTCGAATGTCCTGTTTTTTCTCTCCCTCCTCATCCTTTGTCATCAGCTCACTTCAATTGCCGCAGACTGAATCCACCACCTGGGCCCATGCCTCGACACACCCCATATGGACACCATGAGACAGGCCTCAGTTACATCCTTTCTTGATCCATTTAATGTGTTCTACATTTGGAAATGTCAATTTGCGCAAAGCACTAAGACCAGATTGTTGACAGGGGCCAGCTACGGGGGACTCCGTGCCCTCTAACCGTCTCGACTTGGTAGGAACAGGCCTGATTAATCCTCTGCCGTCCCACTTGTCCAGCTGCTTTTAAAACGTCCCAGTTTCTTTCTCCTCCTCCCTGCGCGCCTGTTTTCATCTGTGAACTGTTGGAGGGGGCATCGCCTTTCAAGTACGGATTAAAAGCTAAAGGAGAGTGACTGACCGTTCCCACTGAGCTGCCATCCTCTCCAAGACTCCCCCTTTGTGGAGAGAGATCCCCTCCCTGCCCCTCAATTCACCCTCCAGCTCCAATCTCTGCCCCCCCCCCCGTAAGAGGTGAGAATTACCGAGGCTGGGAAACGGAAGAAGACCAGCAGGCACCTCCGAAGCGAGGCATTGGACTCAGCTCCCAAAAAACAGAAACCAAAAGGCAGGAAGATGGGGTTGAGAGTTAAGGGAAATGATGCAGCCAGACATCCCTTCCCATCCATGCGTCACCTCTTGCCTTCTGGACTCCAGAAAACACCCACCCTCCTTCCTCTCTCTCCTTTTTTTCTCTCTCTAAAGCACTGTGCAATAGGAAGAAACTTTCTCGGGCTGATTTACATACGATGAGGCATCGCTGAGCTCATGGAAACCAGGAAGCCGGGTGGAGAGAAATAAACAGTCTAGCGGCCTGGGTCAATTCGCGGCCAGTGCAGGCTCCACCTCTCCGCAAATCCATGCTGGGTGTTACTCAGACTTTAAGGAGTCGTTGCTGCTGTGTGCCTTCGAGTCCCCATCACAGGAGTCCCCATCACATCCCACAAAAGATTTGTTCAGAGGGCTTTTAATCCACAGGCTTCCTTTGAGGCCGAGAGAGTGTGACTTGGCCAAGGTCACCCGGTGGGTTTCCACGGCTGAATGGGGATAGGAACCCTGGTCTCCCAGAGTCTTAGTCCAAGACTCAAACCACAATGGCAGTTCCAGGTAGAAACATACGTGCATATGCACACACACCCTGAATTGTAATTCAACACTTCCTAAAGCACGGCGGCATGTTGGCTGTCAAGATTCACACCGAGGCGGCTTGTCACTGCCATCCTCGGAGGCGGAGAAAGTGTGACATGCCCAAGATCACCCAATAACTTTCTGGGGTTAGATGCTGAAGCACTGCACCTCCCATCGCCCTGGTGCAGATGGATGGAAGCTGGAGTCCAGCACCATCTGGAAGGCCATGTGCTCCCTACTCATACTGGTGTGACAAGAACATTAAATTTGGGGATGCAACTTCCATCCCACTCCTAGGCCATTTCCACACTAGCCTGTTATAGTGCTATGATTCCACTTTCAACATCCTATGGAATCCTAGGGTTTGCAGTTTCGGGAGGGGCTCACCAGCCCCTCCCAAAACTGCAAACCCCAGGATTCCATAGGATGTTGAAAG
This sequence comes from Ctenosaura bakeri, assembly GCA_948474755.1. NCBI lineage: Eukaryota > Metazoa > Chordata > Lepidosauria > Squamata > Iguanidae > Ctenosaura > Ctenosaura bakeri. The sequence continues at coordinate 45,033 of CAOLHI010004196.1, forward strand.
TGGAATCATAGTGCTATAACAGGCTAGTGCAGAAATGGCCCTAAAGAGAGACGCCTCAGAGCTGGGATTTCTCTTTCTTCCTTCTTTTTCTGGCCCTGCTTGGGGACACCATATGGAGGTGGGGCAGGGGAGAAGGTTGCTGGGATTGTTTACTTGGCAGACAAAACGTTGTGTTGTTGTGTGCCTCCAAGTCATTTTTCCAACTTCTGGTGACTCTCTGATGGGGCTCCCTGGGCAAGAATTGTTCAGAGGGCGGTTGCCTTTGCCTCCGAGGCTGAGAGAGTGGGACTCACCCAAGGTCATCCAGTTGGTTTCCATGGCCCAGCAAGGATTTGAACCTGGCTCTCCAGGGTTCTGCATGTATTACACATCCATAAGCCGGATAAAACAGACCACACCTACAAAAACCTTGTGTTACAAGTTTCTTTCTCTCATTTAAAGGTACCACAAGTTCCTTCTATGAGCCTGACTATTTAGTACTTCCAAAGCAAGGACTTTCAACAGGCATCTCTCAGTCTGGCAAGATTTGTTCCGTGGGCCTTTGCTTTTTGCCTTCTTCTGAAGCCGAGAGAAAGTGACTTGCCCAAGGATGCCCAATGGCTTTCCATGGCTGAGTAGAGATTCGAACTCCAGTCTCCAAAATCCTAGTCCAGCACTCAAACCGCTGGCAATACTATACGGCAAAAGGACCAGAAGAGAGTTCAACACAGCAATGGCCCTGAAACTTACCCAGTGACTTTGAGATAAGCCTCTATTGTCTAACATCCAGACCCCCATCCCATACTCTCCAAATGTTCCTTTTTGGCAAGGACAAGTCCCCATTAAGTCCTGTGTTGTCCCATTTCTTCATCTGCTTTTACCACTTGAATCATCGATTTCAATGAGCCCTCCAAGGTGCCAAACCTACTTTTGGACTGTCGGTTCAGCAACCTGGAAAACTCCTTGGAGCTCAATTTTGGAGACGATTCACCCTCTGCAAGGGACCCACTTGCCACCCTGGGGCGGGTAAGTATTGACCCACAGCTGGAATGTGATCCACTTCTTCCTCCCCAGGCCCTTCTAAGATCAGAATTTGGTCCCAAATCCCCTGTCATATGTCAAGCTCAGCCAGCAATTCCATCCAGGAACAGTGATGTGAATCCCATTGATTCTATGAGTCTAATCTAGCTGGGGATTAACAAATGGATCGAGCCCTTAAAAATCCACTTCTTTATATTCCTATTTCTCCAAAGCACCTAAAATAATTTTTACCGTTTCTTTTTTAAAAGAAACAACATGCACCGGAATGCTACACGTTGGCAGCCCGTGGCATAAATCTCTTTCTATGGCAAATTTGGGGCAATGATAACGCAGTTGTTGGTTACAGTGGCCGAGTCCACACCAGTGATTCCGTGCGCAAAAAGGACGTGGCGAACTCCACGAGGGTAGTTGCGAAAAGTGTACGAAACCTGGAATCGAGAGGGAGAGAAGAGAAGGGCGGGGTGAGATCCAAGGTGACAGGAAACGTTCCCAGCGTGGCAGGAAGGGTCCAAACCCAATTCAACCACCATCGGCCTGGGCTAGAGCTCAGGGGTGGCCAAGGCAAAAGGTAAGAGAATAGGAGGGGGATCGCAGAGGGGAGTTATTTGCGGTTTTTCCACTTTGGTGATGTTTCTGCGCCCTGAACTCTTGCAAAAGTGGAGGGGTTGCTATAGTTCATTTAGATTCCTCAAGCGACCAACACCAGGATTCCATAGGATGCGGCCATGGTGGTTAATGTGGAATCATAGCGCTATAACTGTGTAGTGGAAAATGGCCCTCCGTCCTTGGAATACCCTTTTGCAAAAGGTGGCTCCCCTATTCATGGAACAGCGAATCCACTCTGTGCTTTAAGACAAACCTTAAAGGCAGGATCCAAAGCACGGACTAGTTTCCGCATCTTCAGGAACTCTTTTAAAGTTCCGATTAAAACTTGGAGCGGACTGACCACGCAATAACATATAATCCATTTTATCTCATGGCTTGCTACCGTTTAATGGCCCCTTCCACACTTAAAAATTAGAAAGATAGCATAAAAATAATCATATTTATTTCTGGCCTGCTTTTTCCTATGGAGCAAGGCAAAGGGAAGAACACATTAAAGATACAACAGTTGGATGTAATTACGATTATTAGTAATTCTAGTAAGCTCAATGTATATAGCTCTGTAATGATGGAATAAAATATGGGATATTAATTGATTTGGTTCTTTTTCTTACAGTTTGTATGAGGGGAGGTCCAAATTATTTTGCATTTTAGTTAATTAATATAGGAAGGATGTGCTTAGTGTAATAGATTTCAGTAACAGGGTTTTGTTTCAATGTCTTAGCTTTTGTTTAGTTTTCGTTATCTATGTACATTGCTTATGTATAGTTTATTTCCTTTTCACCCTCCTTTTTCCCCTCTCCAGTTGTGAATTTGTCTGTTTGCATTTCTGGATGAAAACGAATAAATATTAAATCACAGAGATGCAACAGATTGATACAGCTAAAATGTTTTGTCTTTCTCGGGGGGTTGGACTGGATGGCCCCTGGGGTCTCTTCCAACTCTACATTTCTATGATTCTATGATTCTCCGGAATGAAGCGCAACCCTCTAGACGTGGTGGGGCAGCAGCTCCCAGCAGCCAATGGTGGAGGATAAGGGGAGTTGCAGTCCAACCACAGCTGGAGAAGCTGCACTACGTCTCCCATCTCTCTCTCTCTCCTGAACTTGCAGTCCAGCCAGCCCGAAACTGGGCACTGGTTACCTCGGTCCAGTATTCCTGATCGTCGGTGATCACATTCAGGTCTTTGGTCTCACACTGGCAGATGGTCTGGAAATCTTCCGCCAACAGCTTCACATTCAATACGTAAATATACTCGTCGAAGACGTCCGTCCTGATTCAGGTAAGCACAGAAGGTGACGTCAAACACAATCTGAACCCAGGTTATTTCCTGCGTCTGGACCCCACCTTTCCTTCGGAGGGTTCAAAGCTCTGTGCAAAGCCGTACTCCCTAATTTTTATCCTCACTGTCAAACTTTTCCCCCTAAACGTCATGGCGTGACGGGGGGTTAGTTCTTTCTCGCCCAGCTCGGTACGGCAGCCCCCCAATTTGGGAAGGCGCCCAACTTTTTCCGCACAGCTCTGCCTCTGCCCTGATAACACCATCTTTGTGTACAAGAGTGACGCCTTTTAGTAGTTATTTAAAATCCCTTAATAGTTTTACGCTAACATCTTTCTTTACATACTGTGCACTACTCAGCTGAATCAATATTTATAAAAATTAACTGTCCTATTTATTAAAATAACATACAGAACAAAGTATTGGAGTTTGCATGCAGGTCAAAACGAATATCGTTCTTCAGAGTTCCTTTGGACAGTTTCCTTATATCTTTAAACTTTCGTAGAAGCACAAGTATCATAGAAATGTAGAGTTGGAAGGGACCCCAAAGGCCATCCAGTCCAACCCCCTGCCATGCAGGAACACCCTCAAAGCCCTCCGGACAGATGGCCATCCAGCCTCTGCTTAAAAACCTCCAAGGAAGGAGACTCCACTCCACTCCCAGGCAGCAGATTCCACTGCCGGACAGCCCTGACTGTCAGGAAGTTCCTCCTGAGGTTCAGGTGGAATCTCCTTTCCTGCAGCTTGAATCCATTGCTCCTTGTCCTGGTCTCTGGAGCAGCAGAAAACAAGCCCTATCATAAACAGCCATTTGCCTACACTCTCACCAAAGACTCAATTCCCAATCTAGGTCACACTTTCTGATCAGATTCTGTAATGGTTTCATTAACTTTACCCCATCTTGAATACTGTGTCCAGTTCTGAGCACCCCAATTCAAGAAGGATATTGACAAGCTGGAGCAAGTCCAGAGGAGGGCGACCAAAATGGTGAGAGGCCTGGAAGCCATGAAGCCCTATGAAGATAGACTTAGAGAGCTGGGTATGTTTAGTCTGCAGAAGAGAAGGTTAAGAGGGGACACAAGAGCCATGTTTAAATATTTGAAGGGATGCCACGTAGAGGAAGGAGAGGGCTTGTTTTCTGCTGCTCCAGAGACCAGGACAAGGAGCAATGGATTCAAGCTGCAGGAAAGGAGATTCCACCTGAACCTCAGGAAGAACTTCCTGACAGTTAGGGCTGTCCGGCAGTGGAATCGGCTGCCTCGGAGGGTAGTGGAGTCTCCTTCCTTGGAGGTTTTTAAGCAGAGGCTGGATGGCCATCTGTCGGGATTGCTTTGAGGGTGTTCCTGCATGGCAGGGGGATGGCCTGGATGGCCTGTGTGGTCTCTTCCAACTCTACATTTCTATGATTCTATGATTCTATGAACTCTTCTGCCCCTCTTTAGGTTTCCCCTGAGAATTAAACCCTTCCCACACAGCCGCCCTCCCAGCTGATTGAGGGACTTTGCTCCAGATCTCTCTCTGGCGAGAATTCACATTGAAGGACTGCCTCAAAAGACAATCACTGTTTGCCTTTGTATATCTTTTCTATCAGCCACCAAACCCTCCCACACACTATGGGGTTTCTCTCCTGCGGAGCTATTCTTGTGGCCGGCAACCTGTTTCTAGGCTACTCCGGCACTCCAGATAGCCACAGCCCCAGAACTCCACCACATGTTATTTTATTTAATTTGTAAGCCACTTGTGAGTTCTGATTTTTGGACAGATATAAATAAAAGTCTTCTCCACCATCTTCTCTTCCTCCCCCTCCTCGTCTGGAGATCTTTAAGCAGCAGTTGGATGGGCATCTTTTTTGGAGGCTGTTTTTTCCAGGCTTCCTTCCCTATCCTCTAAATGCAGATGCTGCTAAAAATGTCTAGCTAAACAGAGGACGAGGAAGAAAAGAGGGGTTGAATGGAGCATGCAACCACTTAAATAATAAATGACCTTCACTAACAGAAGCTTTTCAACCGTGGTATATCTGTGCTGAAAGACACAATCCAGGTGTGTTATTTTGGAGACGTCTGGGCTCCTCCAAAGCAACAAAACTCTACCAGCTTGGGTATTTTGCAAAGATGCTTACGGTTTTGCATAGCCGCTCTCCATAAAGAGGGACACCCCACACAGGGAGGGGCAGGGTAGTTCTGTGATTGGCAGCCCTATTTCCCAATCAGAGTTATCTTCCAATGGAAGCTGGATTTTGCAGCTAGATTTTGCATTCCCTTGAAAGGATGACCGAAGCTTAGCCCACATGGGAGAGATTTATTTTCATCCTTCCGGGTAGGGGAGTGAGCAACGCCAACTTGACTCGGGTACCTACCAATCCTTTACGGCTATGTCTGGCTTCATTTCATCCATCAATTCATCCCAGTAGCCACGATCTTTTAAGGTGATGAGCTGTTTTTTCGTACTGTCCGGGAGAGACAAATCCAAAAGTCATTAAATCGCCCTTTCCCCAACCCAGTTTGTTAACCTGACATTCTAGGGCAGTGGAGGGGTAAGAAGGAGACTGCTATTTTCCAGGAAGATTTCAAAGTTCCTTTCTCCAGCTCTCCAAAATAAAGAAGGATATGGACAAGCTGGAGCAACCAAAATGGTGAAGGGTCTGGAAACCACGAAGCCCTACGAGGAACAGCTTGAGGAGCTGGGGATGTTTAGCCTTGAGAAGAGAAGGTTAAGAGGGAACACGACAGCCATCTTTAAATATTTGAAGGAATGTCATGTTGAAGATGGAGCAAGCCTGTTTTCTGCTACTCTAGAGACTCGGACAAGGAGCAATGGCTTCAAACTTCATGAAAAGAGATTCCACCTAAACGAGAATTTCCTGATGATAAGAGCAGTTCAACATTGGGATATACTGCTGCCTCCATGGAGTGTGGTGGAGCCTCCTTCTTTGGAGGTTTTTAAACAGAGGCTGGATGGCCATCTGTCAGGAATGCTTTGATGGTGTCGAATGGGGTTGGATCTGAGTGCCCTTCCAACTTTATGATTCTATGATTCCAAGAAATAAAGTCATCCTAGCCGAAGAAAGAACATGATACCTACCCACTGCTATATACCCCAAATCCTGATCTAACCGGCTCAGGAAACGGAGGGGGCGGAACCAGGGAATAAGCCTCCCAAGCCTCCTCTCGACCCGGCTCAGTCTCCCAGAAGTCCAAACCCTCTGCAGGGAAAAAAAAGACAACCATGAACAAGGAAGGAGATTTGGCTTGAGCCGTGGCTTGGGAAAGAATGAAAGCGGAACGTGACCTTGGCACACGCTTCAGGGAATCAGCATCCCACTCTGCAGAAGAGAAGGTTAAGAGGGGACATGATAGCCACGTTTAAATATTTGAAGGGATGCCATGTAGGGAAGGGAGAGGGCTTGTTTTCTGCTGCTCCAGAGACCAGGACAAGGAGCAATGGAGTCAAGCTGCACGAGAGGAGATTCCACCTGGACCTCAGGAAGAACTTCCTGGCAGTCAGGGCTGTCCGGCAGTGGAATCTGCTGCCTCGGAGTGTAGTGGAGTCTCCTTCCTTGGAGGTTTTTAAGCAGAGGCTGGATGGCCATCTGTCCAAGGGAGTGCTTTGAGGGTGTTCCTGCATGGCAGGGGGTTGGACTGGATGGCCCCTGGGGTCTCTTCCAACTCTACATTTCTATGATTCTTAGTGTTTTCAAATTCCAGCCCCCATCAGCCCCGGGGGCAAAGGATGATGGGCAAAATAGTCCCAAAACATCTGGAGGGCCAAAGGTTCCCCAGCCTTCCAGGTTTGACCTTCACGGATTTGATTATTTGTGAGTTTCTCCAACTCTTGCCCCCAGGAAACACCTCAAAAGCATTTCTTTTCGGGGGGAAACCTTCCCTCTCAGTGGCTCCGATCCGTCTGTGCAGCCCATTAAAAATCCACCTCTGGTCTTCTTCTTTTCTGGCCAGCTAGGGATAGATCGCAGCCCCGTTTCCAAATATCACAAACCTTCTCCACACCCAAGGAAGGAGATGGGCAAGAGAGAGGAACTTTAGGGCTACCGTGTTCACCCACCCCCTGTCCTTCTCCTTCCCCTGACCTGGTTTGCACCCTGGATGGCCACTCTCCCCACCATACCTCAGCCCCCTTCCCACAGACCCACACCCACATTTTGCTATTTGTGGCTTTTCCAACTTTGCGGAGGTCCTGCTCCCTTAACCCTAGCAAATGTGGAGGGCCAGCTGTAATACGTATGTCAATCAATCAATCAATCAGTCCTTCCAGATTCATAATCCGAAGCTGAAACTTTCTCCACGACCCACCTTCTCCGCATGGGTTCTTGACCAAGTTCCTCCTGAGGCTGCAGAGGAAGTAGACGGCCCTCCAGTCTCTGACGGAGCCGTCCAGCGTTGTGGCGTGGTAGCCGGCCCGTTGGCATTTGCGTTTCCACAGAACGTCCAAGTCCACCACATCCCGCCAGCGGGAACAAACCCGCCGGCAGTTGCGGACTAGGTCCGTCGCTGGGACCGAGGAAAAAACGTCCAGCAAGATCTCTTTCGGCAGGTCTCCGAAACTGGCCATCCTTCCTCGGGGAGCTCCAGCTGCCTGCAAAGAAGGACCGAGATCCAAATATCCTGGCTGCTTCCTTCTCCCATGCTAGGCATGTTTACTTAACTAATTTACCTAATTAATTTAGTTCCATCTCGCTTGCTTGCAAGTAAGCGGGCGTGACATCCCCTCCTGCATTATTGGGTTGGAAGAAGTCAGAAAGAGGCTTAATTAATGGAAACATCTGGATGGCTACTCATCTTACGAGCTTTTGCTAGAAAGAGGGGGCTTTCCAGGAGTAGGCCAGGACGCAAGGGATCCGGGTTCAAGGCTGCGCTCAACCGGGAATCCTTTAGCCACTGTGGCCGATCAATCCCTCTAGGTCTCGGCAGATATCATCACATTCATTTACTGTCTTTAGATCCTAACTTTTTCACAATTTGAGACTCCACGTTGCTTACAAGTTATTTTAAAAAATAACTAAAAATGCACAAAATACAAAAGTTAAAAAGAGATCAACTTGGGGATAGGGGAGCAGGGGTTGAATCCCACCTCGGCTGCAGAAGCCGACCAGGTGACTTGGGGCAAGTCACACTCTCTCGGTCTCAGAGGCAAAACTCATCTCAACAAGTCTTCCTATGATAGTTGGTTTTGACTTACGGCGACCCTAAGGCGGGGTTTTCTGGGGCCGAGAGAGTGTGATGCCCCCAAGGACCCCCAAGTGGGCTTCCGTGGCTGAGCGGGGAATCAAACCCTGTTCTCCAGGACTCCAATGCTCAAACCACTACATCATGCTGGCTTTTAGTGAGTATTTTAATACTATAGAATCATAGAAATGTAGAGTTGGAAGAGACCCCCAGGGGCCATCCAGTCCAACCCCCTGCTAGGCAGGAACACCCATCTAAGCACTCCGGACAGATGGTCATCCAGCCTCTGCTTAAAAACCTCCAAGGAAGGAGACTCAGCCACGCTCCATGGAGGCAGCATCTTCCACTGCCGGACAGCCCTGACCCTCAGGAAGTTCTTCCTGAGGTACAGGTGGAATCTCCTTTCCTGCAGCTTGAATCCGTTGCTCCTTGTCCTGGTCTCTGGAGCAGCAGAAAACAAGTTTAATCCTATTTGACTCTATGTTTTTAACGGCATTGCTCTTTTAAGTGCTGAGCCTCTTTGAGTCCCAAAGTTGGGGAGAGGGGAGAGAGGAATATAAAAAAATATAATAAGAAGACGAGCAATAATAATGCTTTTGCAAGAGGCTCCATGCAGTCCAGCCAGGGGTGCTGTGCAAAGCTTGGCATTTTGGTCCCCATCCTGAAAGGAGTCCAAAGCTACCCTCCTTCCTTGGGGTAGCATTCAGACGACCGGAGGGGGCCTTGGGAGCCGGTTCCTCTCCCTCTCAATCCGACCTGCCCTGGCTGGCTTTAGAGAGCCCGCTGGAGGCCATTTCTGGTGGCCTCAGGCAGCAAAATATCTTGGGCCGGCCCTGAACGACCTCCCAACCCCACCCAAGAGATTTCTCTCCCACCTTGGAAGTCGCTTTTCCTCCCCTTCGAGGCATTTACCGAGAATCCGAGAACAGCCGGAGCCCTTTGGAAAGCGAGGAGGGAAAGATGGGTCTCCGCCCCGCTGAGCCTCCAGCGACTGGAAGGGAAAAGCCGAGCAGAGAAGGTTTCTTTTCCGAGGGAAACCAGAGCGGACCGGGAAGGAATCAGCTGGGAGTCCCCTCCTTTTAGGCGGGCTGGAGGCGGGGAATCCCGAGTCATTTGCATGCGATGACGAGTCTCTGACGTCACGCCCGCGTTCCAAAGAATCCCTTGCTGGCGGGAGGGGCGATTGGGTCCATTCCGTTTTGTCTTTAAGAAGTGGGTCCAAAATTGCCTTATTTTCTTCTTTGCTTTGCTTTGCTCTTTGCAAACTGTTTATCCACACGAAGCTGGGTGGAAGACACGTGGTCTTCCTATTGCTATTTGACTCCAACTTCCATCATCCCCCAGTAGCCTGGCCAAAAGTTGGGGACGGTGGTATCTGAATGCTATTTTACTTTGTTAGTAGAACTCAAGACTTCCATCATCCCCCATCCACCTGGCCCAGAGTTAGGGGTGATGGGACCTGAGGTGCTATTCTACTTTTTGGGTAGAACTCAAGACTTCCATCATCCCCCACTCACCTGGCCCAGAGTTAGGGGTGATGGGACCTGAGGTGCTATTCTACTTTTTGGGTAGAACCCAGACTTCCATCATCCCCCACTCACCTGGCCCAGAGTTAGGGGTGATGGGACTTGAGGTGCTATTCTACTTTTTGGGTAGAACCCAGACTTCCATCATCCCCCATCCACCTGGCCCAGAGTTAGGGGTGATGGGACCTGAGGTGCTATTCTACTTTTTGGGTAGAACCCAGACTTCCATCACCCCCCACTCACCTGGCCCAGAGTTAGGGGTGATGGGACTTGAGGTGCTATTCTACTTTTTGGGTAGAACTCAAGACTTCCATCATCCCCCACTCACCTGGCCCAGAGTTAGGGGTGATGGGACCTGAGGTGCTATTCTACTTTTTGGGTAGAACTCAGACTTCCATCACCCCCCACTCACCTGGCCCAGAGTTAGGGGTGATGGGACTTGAGGTGCTATTCTACTTTTTGGGTAGAACCAGACTTCTATCATCCCCCACTCACCTGGCCCAGAGTTAGGGGTGATGGGACTTGAGGTGCTATTCTACTTTTTGGGTAGAACTCAGACTTCCATCATCCCCCACTCACCTGGCCCAGAGTTAGGGGTGATGGGACCTGAGGTGCTATTCTACTTTTTGGGTAGAACTCAAGACTTCCATCATCCCCCACTCACCTGGCCCAGAGTTGGGGGTGATGGGACCTGAGGTGCTATTCTACTTTTTGGGTAGAACTCAAGACTTCCATCATCCCCCACTCACCTGACCCAGAGTTGGGGTGATGGGACCTGAGGTGCTATTCTACTTTTTGGGTTCAACTCAAGACTTCCATCATCCCCCATCCACCTGGCCCAGAGTTAGTGGTGATGGGACCTGAGGTGCTATTCTACTTTTTGGGTACAACTCAAGACATCCATCATCCCCCACTCACCTGGCCCAGAGTTAGGGATGATGGAGCCTGAAGTGCTATTGGACTTTTTGAGTAGAGTTCAAACATCTAAGAAGGATACCCACATAGCTGCAGAGCATCACTGCTTTGGACTGCAGCTCCCAGAATCCCCCAGGTAGGGTGGCCACTTGCTATGGCAGCTGGGAGTTTTCTGGAGGTCGTGGTCCAAAAGAGTGACCATCTCAAGCTGGGGTCCAGTTGCTGGATGCTGGAGTTCTACTCCAATCAGAGTATTGGTGGGGAGGTGGGAACGAGATCGTTGAGGTTGCCTTTCAAGTTCTGTGATTGTGTTATTGTTGTGTGTGATCGTTTCTGATTTATGACACCCTGTCACTGGGTTTTTGGGGGCTGAGAGTCTGTGATGCCCCCAAGGTCACCCAGGGGATTTCCATAGCCAAGCAAGGAATTGAACTGAGGTCTCCAGGGTGGTAGTCCAACACTCATACCAGCAAACTCTTGAATGGCTTTTCAGATCAGTTTGTCCAGTTCTGGGCACCAAAATCCAAGAAGAATATGGACAAGCTAGAACGTGTCCAGAGGAGGGGGACCAAAATGGTTGAAGGCCCGGAAACCATGAAGCTCTGTGAGGAGAGGCTGAGAGAGCTGGAGATATTTAGCCTGGAGAAGAGAAGGTTCAAAGGTGACACAATAGCCATGTTTGAATATTTGAAGAGACGTCATATGGAGGATGGAGCAAGCCTGTTTTCTGCTGCTCCAGAGACTAGGACACGGAGCAACGCCTTCCAACTTCAAGAAAAGAGATTCCACCTAAACTTTAAGAGTTGCTTCCTGAGGGCAAGAGCAGTTCAACAGTGGAATACGCTGCCTCCATGGAGTGTGGTGGACTTTCCTTGTTTGGAAGTTTTTAAACAGAAGTTGGATGGTCGTCTGTCAGGAATCCTCATTGATCACCTGCAAACCATCCAATAACATTTTCTTTTGCAAGCGGCGAGGCTGGGAATTGGACCAGTGGCCTCCAGGTTCTTTGTGCCTCTCCCCTTTTCCTGGTTCGGTTTATGAGGATGTCAGAAAGGCCTCGCCCTGTGCAAATAACCCCGGGACAGACTTTGTCTCTTCTTCCAAAGAGAGGAGAAAGAGAAAGCAGCCTTTTCCCCTAACCCAGAAGGACACCAAAAAAGGGGCAAAGCAGGGTGGGAGCGAAAGCCACCCACTTCCCTTCCTTCGACTCTCCAAAGGATCTTCCGGGATCTTTCTGCCGCTTTCATGTCCAACTTCGAAAATGACGGGTCCTCTCCTTCTCTTTCCCAGCCCAGGTAATTCCCCCATTGCTTGAAACTGGTGGCGGTGAAGCTCTCAGGATGCAATGGTGATCTTACCCTAAGAGGTGGGCGGCATTGGGGTCCACCGCCATGCCAGCATCGCCTTAGGATTTGGGGATTTATAGCTCAGTAGAGGTTCGCGAGAGAAGGGTAATGGCAGCATCTTTTCACCTATGTTTTCCAGTACGAACTGTAGAGAGGAGGCCACTGAACTGGAGTGGAATCTGCTGCCTCCATGGAGTGTGGTGGAGTCTCCTTCCTTGGAGGTTTTTAAGCAGAGGCTGGAGGGCCATCTGTCGGGAGTGCTTTGAGGGTGTTCCTGCATGGCAGGGGGTTGGACTGGATGACCCCTGGGGTCTCCTCCAACTCTACATTTCTATGATTCTATGATTCTATGGAGTATTTTATTTGAACCGACAGACATATGAGAAATCAGACCCTCTTAAGAACCCTACAAGGCTGTCAGAAAGTGAGGCGAGAAAGGCTGGATAGAGAGAGATTCGGGGCAGATGGGGAGATAGTCTTGAAGAAGGAAGTTGCGACGGAGGGCCTCAGACAGCATTCAAGGAATGGCAGTCTGGACGTACTACCGACCATGTACCTTGTGCTACATCCTATGTACTACCATTTGCTGAGGTTGGAGCTAGGATTTTTATACCCTATTTCATACCCTGAAAGGTATGGTGTCATGGCTTTCCCGCGGGACGAACAAAGGGGTCCAGAATGGACCCATTGCTCAACTCTGGAGTGACAAAACATTGATGGGACTCATGACAATCTTGTAATGTTCGGTCAGGTAGGGGATATAGGGGAGATCTCCATAAGAGTGAGGGATGGTCTCTGGTTGCTTTATCTGGGCAGTTTGTCTCCCATGGTGTTTGCAAATGCCAAAAGCCTGTGGCGGTGAAGGGACTGGCACATCAGTGCCGCGGTTTTTGGCATAATCCTATCTGGACTTTCCCACCATCATGACTCTGAACAAATCTTCAGTCCGTGTGACCCTGATCATGTTCTCTACCCATTAAAAAGTCCATTTATGAAAATCACATATCTCATAGAAGGTCTGGTAGGGTTGGGTAATGTTAAAACTGTAGGAAATATCCCTGCACAGGGTTTAAGATCTCCTGGATCTTAAGATATCCATTGTTCAATTTTTTTACTTCTGAGCTCTGTTCCTTGTCCATCTTCTTCTCGAACTGATTAATCCTATGGATGATGGTGGCGTCTCCAAAGAAGCTACATCAAATCTTTGCTCCATTTCCCACTCAAGGACATCTCAAGTGACTCCTGGTTCTGTTTCTGTCCTTCGTCCACTCCTCCATGTTTTTCCTGCAGCTGGAAGAAAGTGACCATTGATGTCCTGCCGGAAGATCTTCTGCTCGATGTCCTGTCCCTGGTCCCAAGGAAAGATCTGATCCTCAACTGCCGGCTGGTTTGCTCCTGGTGGCGAGATCTGGTGGACCTCCCCGTCCTTTGGAAGCGTAAATGCCAACGGTATGGGTTGTCCCCAGGGGGAAAGATAGCCGTGCCCGAGACTGGAGGACCTTCTACTTTCACTGCTGTGAGAAGAACTTAGTCAAGAACCCTTGTGGAGAAGGTTGGTCCCAGCTTTCCTTGGAGGAATAAACAAATCCCCCTAGGCCCTCCTCCCCTTTTCATGGAGGACAGGTCTCGGTTTTCTCCCACCGTTTCTGCATCTCCTTACATGCGGAAATCTAGCATGCCAGAAGGTTAAGAGGGGACATGATAGCCATGTTTAAATATTTGAAGGGATGCCATGTAGAGGAAGGAGAGGGCTTGTTTTCTGCTGCTCCAGAGACCAGGACAAGGAGCAATGGATTCAAGCTGCAGGAAAGGAGATTCTACCTGAACCTCAGGAAGAACTTCCTGACAGTCAGGGCTGTCCGGCAGTGGAATCTACTGCCTCGGAGTGTAGTGGAATCTCCTTCTTTGGAGGTTTTTAAGCAGAGGCTTGATGGTCATCTGTCGGGAGTGCTTTGAGGGTGTTCCTGCATGGCAGGGGGTTGGACTGGATGGTCCCTGGGGTCTCTTCCAACTCTACATTTCTATGATTCTATGATTCTATGATTCAGCAACAGGGACAAAATAGGAGCGAACACCCCTTGCTTGCTTGCTGGCTTTGTGCAAGGAGAAATATATATGCATTCCCTCTTAAAATAACGCTATTCTGCCTCTAGACCACCTGGGCTTTTGAAATGAGACGGTTGCAGTACTATAGTAATATTAAGCGTATCAGTGCTTTTTAAGAGCCAGTGTGCTACAGTGGTGTGAATGTTCCTCTGTGACTCCAAATCCCTGCTCAGCCATGGAAATGCACTGGGTGGTTTTGGACAGGTTACCCTCCCTTAAGAAGGTCAGTGTTCTCTGCTTCAGAAAGAAGTGGGTAGCCTTGCCCAGGACAGAAACAGCCTGGCTGTCGAGAGGAGTTCATTTTTCTGTTGCTAAGGGCATTGAAACTTTATTGGGGTCCCAGACCAACATTCACTGCTATGCAACAGTGGTGCACCAGGAGTCACAAATACACAAAATCAGAGTAAAATCACATGTTGAGCGGTACATGTCCGGTTCTGGGTGCCACAGTTTGGGAAGGATATGGACAAGCTGGAATGTGTCCAAAGGAGGGCAACCAAAATAATCAAAGGCTTGGAAACCCTGAAGCCCTCGGAGAAGCAGCCTAGGGAGCTGGGTAGGTTTAGCCTGGAGAAGAGAAGGTTAAGAGGGGACATGATGGCTGTGTTTAAATATTTGACGGGATGTCACATGGAGGATGGAGCAAGCCTGTTTTCTGCTGCTCTGCAGGCAAGGACATGGAGCAGTGGATTCAAACTTTGGGAAAAGAGGTTCCATCTAAACATTAGGAAGATCTTCCTGATGGTGGAACCTTCTGCTGCCTGGGAGTGTGGTGGAGCATCCTTTGGAGGTTTTTAAACAGAAGCTGGATGGCCGTCTGTCAGCGCTTTGATAGTGTATCCCTGCGTGGCAGAATGGGCTTGGACTCCAGGGTCCCTGGGCTGTCTTCCAGCTCTATGATTTTATGATTCCTCCATCAGTGCAAGTTCATTCCAGCAGAGCCAAAACAAATGAAAACAATGGAATAAAAAGCATTCCTCTTTTGTCATTCTGCATTCCGAATTTTTCTCTTTTTCTTTTTGGCTTTTGTGCAGAAGGCTTATCGTTCTGGAAACTTTTCCAGGACCAATGCGCCATCTCTCCAGATGTCCTGGGGTGCGGCAATACTTGGCTCTACAAACTTTATCCACAACTGCATCGTCCCCCTCTGGATATTCAGAAATGCTTTACCCTCTTCCGTCGGTAAGAACATTTGGGCCCTCTAACGGGGCATCAATTTGGCTCTTAGGAATTCTTCTGCAAACTTCTACCTCAGGCTAATAGCTAGATCCAAAAAGATAGGTCCAGACTGTCTGAAAGCCCATAGTTCCCTATAAGACCTTGCAAGAGTTTTAAGAGTTTCTCAGTGGCTGCTTCCACCCTGTGGAACTCTCCTCCACAAGATATTGGCCTGGCCTCTTCCCTGCTTTCCTTTCACCGGCAGGCAGAAACATTTCTTTTCAAGCAGACTTTTAAGCAGGAGAGCTTTTTTATTTTTATGGCCATGTTTTATTTATTTTTTAAAGAAATCTTTTTAAAAACAACTTTATCCTGTTTTTATGTGGTTGATCGTAATTGTTTTCACATTTTATTGTAAATGGGTTTTTTTCCGATTGAGTGTTCTGGGAGGTGCCTGGGGACACACTCGGAGATAACAGCGGCATATAAATGCAGTAAATAAATAAATAAATAAATAAATACCGGTTGCATCAGCAAGTCTTGGCTTACCGCCTCCCACCAACTGTCCTCTTGTTTTTAATAGTTAATGTGTTTTAGGGGGTTTTAGATGGGCTGGTGGGTGGGGAGGATGGGTTATGTTTTAATTGCTTTTAATATATTTGATGTACTGTTGTAGTACCGCCTCGATCTGTCAGGAGAGGCGGGATATAATAATAATAATAATAATAATAATAATAATAATAATAATTATTATTATTATTATTATTATTATTATTATTATTATTATTATTATTATTATTATTATTTCAATGGGTCCCCTATAATTTGGAGCAGTGGTTGAGTTGAGAGCCAGAAACTCGCATGCAGAGAGAGAGACACACAACTGCCTCAAACATTTCAGGATTTTATTTGGAAAGATTGAAGCATTTGCCAAACATCCTTGTCAGCAGGCAGTTTGAGTTCTTAAGAGTTCTTGGAGCGGATCAAGCCCGAACTCTCCCTCGAAGCAAAGATGGCTAAAAGCAGTCAGGACTCCATCCTATGACATCCTGAGATCTGCAGTTTTGGGAGAGATTTAGTGCAAGCTCCTGGGCTTCACCAAACTATAAATCCCAAGATGCCATAGGATGCAGACCACGTGGGATGGAGTGCTAGAATTGTGTTGCATGAATGAGATAGGGCTGTTTTTAAAAAGTGGTGCTTTTCCAGGGCTTGTAAAATGGTTTTCCCTCTCTTCCAGTCCACCGTCAGAATCCGGGCGTCACAGACGTTATCCACGCGTGGAGCTCTTCGATGTTCCACACATCCATTTCCCTCTCCAGCTGAGGTTTGTACTTCCCCCGGCATCCAAGCCCTGTGGCTTTAGATCAGCGGTTCTCAACCTGTGGATCATGACCCCTTTGGGGGTCGAACGACCCTTTCACAGGGGTCGCCTAAGACCATTGGAAAATACGTATTTCCGATGGTCTTAGGCTCCATTCCCTCCTCGGTGGTGGTGCGCAAGCGCGAGCCGTGCGCTCGCGTCCTCCTGCCCCCTGTTCAGAAGGGACTGAAATCGCTCCCCTTCTCCGCTACCGGGATAACCTCCCGTCTGACGGGCCAGCTTGGTGGGCAGTGGCAGCACGGGGGGCAGGCCCCCTCCTCGCCACGGCCCCTGCCCCACTCGCCATGGAGGGGGGTGCTGCAGAAGGGCTGGGGGGCCGCAAGGTGGCTCTTTTCTGGGGGGTGAGCTGCACCCGACGCAAAAGACAAAGGCGCTGGGATTCCCCCCCCCACCAGCCAGGGTCGACACTCTGGAAACTTTTCCCACACTGCCCCCCCCCAGTGAAAAGGAGAGCGAAGCAGAACCAGAGCCCGGGGGGGTCTTGGAGCTTTTCCCCGGGGGAGACGCACTGCTCCTCTTTCCCTCCCTGCCCACCTACCCCCCATTCCTGGCCGGCGAGGCGGCCTTTGCCGGGGGGGTGGGGGAGAGGCATTGTAAATAATAATTAAATAATTTTATGGTTGGGGGTCCCCACAACATGAGGAACTGTATTAAAGGGTCGTGGCATTAGGAAGGTTAGAACCACTGGTTTAGATGTTCCTCAACAGCTTTTCTTTGTGCTCCAGACCTGCTTTTAAGAAGCAAGTCATCACCTTGAGGGATGAAGGCTACTCGGATCGGATGATGGATGAGACCAGGCCCAAGATCGTGGTGAAGGACTGGTGAGTGTCCCATACCACCCCATCACCGTGGGCCTTTAGAAAAGGTTGTGTGGTATGACGGACGGCACTGTTCTGCTGATAAGCAGAAGCCTGGGTAAAATGCTGGTGGGACTTTGGGTGCTTCACACACTCTCAGCCCCAGAAAACCCCATGACGGACCTGCCAGAAATCGAAGCAACTTGAAGAGTGTTGATTATCCTCTTGCAAATCAATTCGTCTCTATTGAAATTAATAAAATATGATTCCTTTAAAAAGAACCTCTCAGACATCAAACCCTTTGGGGTCTCAGTGTCCCCTTCCCCTCTTCCAAACTGAGGACAACAAAGCAAGAGTCTGGCTTAACGCCGTCTTGGTCTTTCCTTTCCAAAACGTAGTTTCCATTCTGCGGATGACAGGCGGCCTCTTCTCCAGCTGTGTGTGAAGCTTTTGTCGGAAGACTTTCAAGTCATCCAAGATTGTTGCCTAAGAAACGCATCTCATGGAGAATGGAAGGAGGTAAAAGAAAGTCAGGTAGTCCTCCACATTTGCTGGTTTGACTTTCGTAGAGGGGAGTATTTGGGAGTTTCATAGAATCATAGAGTTGGAGGAGACCCCAGAGGCCATCCAGTCCAACCCCCTGCCGTGCAGGAACACCCTCAAAGCATCCCCAACAGATGGCCCTCCAGCCTCTGCTTAAAAACCTCCAAGGAAGGAGACTCCACTACACTCCAAGGCAGCAGATTCCACTGCCGGACAGCTCTGACCATCAGGAAGTTCTTCCTGAGGTTCAGGTGGACTCTCCTTTCCTGCAGCTTGAATCCATTGCTCCTTGTCCTGGTCTCTGGAGCAGCAGAAAACAAGCCTGCTCCCTCCTCGACATGACATCCCTTGTCGTGCGGAAGTGGCCTTAGACATGTATGCCTTTTAAAGAAGCGTATGTATTTTAAAGATGTATATGTTTTAATGATTATACATCTAACGGCCATGCTTTGAGTGTCTTGAATGGCTATGCTTTTATTCCTCTGTTGGGCCTGTGACTGTACAATAAAATTACGATGATGCTCTCCCCCCTCAAAAAAAGGAAAAGAAAGAAAGAAACCTTCTGCCATAGAATCATAGAATCATAGAATCATAGAAATGTAGAGTTGGAAGAGACCCCCAGGGGCCATCCAGTCCAACCCCCTGCCATGCAGGAACACCCTCAAAGCACTCCCTTGGACAGATGGCCATCCAGCCTCTGCTTAAAAACCTCCAAAGAAGGAGGAGACTCCACTACACTCCGAGGCAGCAGATTCCACTGCCGGACAGCTCTGGCCGTCAGGAAGTTCTTCCTGAGGTTCAGGTGGACTCTCCTTTCCTGCAGCTTGAATCAACTCAGCAGTGTCTCTCTCTGCCTCTTCTTCAGGTTTCCTACATCTTTAAGGGGTACCCCTCTGGAGTCCGCCACATTTCTTTGGAACATAATGTCGAAACTCCGGGCTGCATGAAAGTAACCAAAACCAGCATCACCATCGACCCCGAGGAAACGGGCTGAAGAAAATCCTCCAAGGCCAGGATGCTGGGACAATGCTGACCTCTTTCTAGAGCTTTTCTTCTTGTGCACCTTCTTTTTCCCCCCTCCTAGTGCCTATTGTGGGCACACGTATACTGGATTTATCTTTTTATGGAGCTGAATTTTTGGCACCTCTCCATTTCCAAACGATGAGCGTTGCCGGATATTAAGCAACACAACCGTGGATCTCCTACCATCTTCAAGGTGGACACAGAACAAGTAAGACGGTGGATGCGTTCTCCTGTTTGGCAAGGAAAGGATTGTTAAAAGCCTGTGAGATTTCAGCAACTAGAGAAGAAGTTCGTCCTTTTCTATATATTCTTCCCACGTTTTTTCCCTTTATCGATCGTGCTTTGAAATTAGTATCATCAGGTTTGGACCCTAGTTTCCAGAAGCCTCTAATAAATCATTAAATATCTGAATATTTAAATAAATATTTGGACAATATAAATATTTCAAAGGTAAGTCTTGGAGGAGTGGTCCCGAAAAAGAAAAGGTTAGGAATCACTGATGTACAGTCCCAAAAATTCTGCGTAGCTTTATTCAGGAACGGCAGAGGAACAGCAGCACATTCTGGGCATTGCTAAGGGCCTTTCCACACTGTTATAGTGCGATGATTCCACTTTCAACCTCCTGTGGAATTCTGGGTTGTGTAGTTTGCTGAGGCCAAAGAGCTCCCTGGTTGAGAATCCTAAATGCCCTTCCCTAAACTGCGAACCCCAGGATCCCATAGGATGTTGAAAGTGGAATAATAGCACTATAACAGCGTAGTGCGGAAAGGGACAAAGAGACAGCACGGTCTCGGAGTGACCTTGGAGGAATGTCCGGCCGTGCGGCTCCTGCCGTAGGTATTCTGGATGTGACTATGTAGCAGAGTCGGTTTATTAAACAGGGCTATAGCTTGATGCATGCACCAATGTATCAATGGCCAATTGCTTCTTGCAGTCGTGTAGCCAGCTGGGACTTCTAAAGTGTCCCAAATGGCTAATCCTTGCAGTGCTTGATGTCACTTTGTATCATAGAATCATAGAATCATAGGAATGTAGAGTTGGAAGAGACCCCAGGGGCCATCCAGTCCAACCCCCTGCCATGCAGGAACACCCTCAAAGCAATCCCGACAGATGGCCATCAAGCCTCTGCTTCAAAATCTCCAAGGAAGGAGCCTCCACTACCCTCCGAGGCAGCATATTCTACCGCCGGACAGCCCTGACTGTCAGGAAGTTCTTCCTGAGGTTCAGGTAGAATCTCCTTTCCTGCAGCTTGAATCCATTGCTCCTTGTCCTGGTCTCTGGAGCAGCAGAAAACAAGCCCGCTCCGTCCTCTACATGGCATCCCTTCAAATATTTAAACATGGCTGTCCTGTCCCCTCTGAACCTTCTCTTCTGCAGACTAAACATACCCAGCTCTCTAAGTCTATCCTCATAGGGCTTCATGGCTTCCAGGCCCCTCACCATTCTGGTCGCCCTCCTCTGGACTTGCTCCAGCTTGTCAATATCCTTCTTGAATTGGGGTGCCCAGAACTGGACACAGTATTCAAGATGGGGTCTAACCAAAGCAGAGTATCCGGGCAAGGAGGAAGGAAGAACATGAAAGCAGCAGGAAGGTGTTACGGGACCAAGCAATGCAAAGATAACGGGACAAGAACTGGGTGATTGTCCCCCGATGAAACATACAGTAATATTTATTCCAGATTTTTATTTTTATTTTTTGGAACTCCATGTTTGCAATCTTTTTCTGAGTGATGAGCATTGCTGGATATATTCATCAAGGCAATAACGAGTCCTGCATGATCTTTGAGGGAGGTGCATGAATTTCCCTGTTTGACTGGGGAAGGATTTTTAAAGGTCTGTGAGATTCCGGCACTGGCGAAGATGGGCAGGGAGGTTCTCCCTCTTCAATATACTCGCCCCTTCCTTCCTCCCCCCCATTAATTGATCAGTGTGCCCTTAATTTAGCATCGTCGGGTTTTCCAAAGAGCAGGCTGGATCGTCAGGAAGCCCTTATGAAAAAACACGTGTTCTGCCTAAATAGCAAAGGAAAGTCTTTGCTGAGCAATGCCTCTCTCTGCAAAAATTAAAATATTGTCCATGGTCATAATTAACAGGATGCACCCATTTCGGTCTTTTTGAAGGGCCCAAAATATGGGATTGGAAGGCATGTGGTCTGTTTTGACCCTGTGCCTCCAAGTTGTTTCCAACTCATGGCGACACGAAAGCAAACCTACTAGAGGCAGTGTGGGGTAGTGGTTGGAGCTCTGGGTTCGAGTCTCTGTTAGGCCATGGAAAGTCATTGGGGGACCGTGGGCGGGTCACACTCTCTCACCCCAGCAAACCCCGGGATAGATTCGCTTTAGGAGCGCAATAAATTGGAAATGCCTTGAAAGCACAGTCCAGGGTCCCTCCTTCCAGCGAGTAAAAGACTGCAGTCAGTGGAGTCCGGGGCCACCCTCTTTTTGCGTCATGACGTCACCCATCTACGAGCTGCGTCATTCTATGCAAATGACCCTGGGCAGGGATTTCCCTGCCTGGGAGGGAGGGTGGGCGGGGCGATGGGCGGAGCCTCGCTGAGTCCCTTGCTGCTCGGCGTCGTCTGCCTGTCTCGCAATGGCTTGATGCATCAGCAAATGGATGCCGAGCGGGGCAGAGACTCCGGCTTTGGCGGCGCTGTTGGAGAGACAGGGGGTGGTCTGGAGGGGTCTTTCTCTTCCCTAAATCCTGAAACTGGGGCGGGGCTGGAGCCGAGAAAAAGTGGATCCCGACCAAAGTGGCCCCGAGGATGGGCGCCAGGGCCTCTGAGCATGTGCAGAAGGCTTCTTTTTTTCCATTTCCCGCCGCAAATGCACCTCGAGACTTGGCTCGCCGGCTCTTAGCCAGACGCGAGGCTCTTAAAAGCTTTGCTGGACCTTTGCCACCGGAGTGATCTCTCCAAAATCCCTCCTCTCTTCGGGTGAGAGCTGCGCCTGCTTACCTGGGGAGTTCCTCCGAGTAGACACGTGTCGTCCCCGAGAGGAGCCCTTCACAAGGCCCCGATCCCATCCCCGGATCCCTGGAAGAAGCCCCACTGCCTTCACTAAGTTTACTCCCAGGTAAGTCCCCAGGAGGGCTTCTGGCTTTGGTCAGGGATGGGGAGCCCCGGGTCCACCGGGTGGCACTGCAACCCCCATCAACCCTCACCATGCTGGGAGCTGCAGTGGAAAAATAGGGGGGTTGCTGACTCATTGCCCCCCTGCCCAAGAGCCATAGAATATTTGGGATGGGGGAGTCAGAGAGCGATGGGGCCAGGACCCTCCAGATGTTGTTGGACTGCAACTTCCAGCATCCCCCTCCGGCTAGGTCTGAAGGGGGTTTGCAGTCCAGCTGCACCTGGAGGACTGTAGGAATCCCACCCCTGAGATTAAGTCTTGCATTCACCCTCCCTGGCAAAGGCCCATTGAAATCAATGGGACTGAAGTTCACCCCGTTCCTTTTTGGGGGGTCTCCTTTGCACAGGCTAAATAGGAGTTACGATAAATATTCATTATTAGTGGGGCGCAGGGTGACTTAGGCATTGTTTTGTCAAAAAATTATATATACTTGATAGCAATTTATGTTTCAGGGCTACTTGCTTGTTTTAATACCTGTATTTTAGGCCCTTATTGAGAGAGGCTCAAATATGAACATTTAGAAAGCCCACTTTTTGTGTGGGGAAGCATGGCTATTTATGGCTTTGTTGCTGATTTTAAGGATCTGGGTTTATTTTTTCCCCCTGACGCTTTCTAACCCTGCGTAGAAACATTGCTTTTAACAATAGAAGGGCAAGGTAGAAATGCTATACATAATTAAACACCACGTCCGATCAATGCCGTGCGCCCAAGGTATTGGCAGTCCGACCTTCCCTACCTTGGCAGAGTTGCCGACTGCAAATGCCCCCTTCTCTGCAGCTTGCATGGCTGAACGGCCAAGGATGATGGGAGCTGGAGTTCAAGCGTTCTGGAAGGGACCCCTTTGCCTTCTCCCAGTCGTCCTCTCAAAGTTTGGACCGGCTTTTCCCAACCCCGTTCCCTTGGGAGCTGTGGGGAGGCTGGTAGACTTTATAGGAATTCTCCAAGGGGGTGAACCAGCTTCCCCGGCTTCCTCCGGGAGCTCTTTTCCATCTATTCAAAACCCGGGGTGGATTCCCTGCCCTGATGACATGGGAGTCCCCACCCGGTGCCACCAGTTGGACCCAGTGCATCCTATACCTGGCTAGCATAAGGGGAGTTGTCGTCCCAAATATCTGCGGAATGCCAAATTGAAGGGATCTGTATGAGACAGTGGCTTTTTTAAATCTGCTGGCCTGCTGACAAATATTGGCTAGCATTCTGCCTCAATCTTTGCAAATGTGTGCAAAATTAAGTGAAACAAATATTTATTTATTTTTGCAATGTCCGTGTGTGTGTGTGTGTGAGTGTTCATTGTGCAGTTGTACTTGGCCAGAGTGGCTGGCGCACCATGGCGCAATGTATAGTAGGCATGGAGGTGCATTTGGTGAGGAAGTGCCAAAGCACAACAGGAGGGCATCGGACATGCCCAAGGCAATTACAGCCCATCCTCCACATTTGCAGGTTTGACTTTCATGGATCGGATTATTTGCAAATTTCTCCAAGCTCTGCTCCTCTCACCTCAGGCTCTTCCTTTCCCAAGGAGACCTTCCCTCTCAGCAGGTCCAACCAGGCCACCCATTAAAAACCCACCTCTGCTCTTCCTCCTCCTCCACCAGTTTCTGCCTAGCCAGCTAAGGATGGCTCACAGCCGGATTTCTCATTGCCACAAACTTTCACCTGATGCAATAGAGAGAAGTCCAGGGTCCCCACCCCCTTTCCCTCTCCTTTTCCCTGACCTGGGCCATTTCCACACACATCTGTTATAACGCGATGATTCCACTTTCAACCTCCTATGGAATCCTGGGGTTTGCAGTTTTGGGACCCCTCCCGAAACTGCAAACCCCAGGATTCCATAGGAGGTTGAAAGTGGAATCATTGCGCTATAACAGACTCGTGCGGAAATGGCCCTAGGTGTCTGCTCTCCCTCCCATGCTTTGACCTCCTCCTCACAAACAGACACACACACACATTTTGATATTTGCAATTTTTCCACTTTTGCCCCTGCCCTATGTCCCTCACCCTAGCAAATGCCCCTCACCCTAGCAAATGCATCCAAAAATCCACCAAAGAGCCAACCCAAATGCAAGCAACGCATCCTACATGCTTTCGAAGCTTCACTGGCTTCTTCATCAGGCCAAGATGTTTAAAATCATACAGGAGCAAAAGCGTGATGGGGTTAGAATTCCGGCCACATTTTGTCCCAGATGTTACTTCTGTTGTCGGCCCAGATAGTCCGAGGGGTCTCGACGACGCAGGCGGAGGCTGCTCCCCTTCTTCTCCATATGGAGAGCAGGGCCAAAGGGCAATGAAAGACAGGTAATACAATTTCAGCTCCATGAGCAACAGAAAAGTAACTTCCCTTGAGATCCGGCTGTCCCGGTCCTGTGCGGAGCTAGCTGCCCCTTTCTCAGACAGAGAGCAGGGAAAGTTGATGGCTGGGTCTCCTGCAGATCTGTCCTTCTTGGGGTCGCCGTAAGTCAAAATCAACTTAACGGCAAATAAAAAACACCACTAGAACAAGAGAGAATGGGACGCAGCTGGAAGAAACCTTGCAAAATAAGCTAAAGTCCAACGTTTGACTGATTTCAATGCACCCATTATAGTATTCACGATCTTGTGTTGCTTCTCTCTCTCCTTCCAGCTTGTCTCCTCACCAACCACTCAAGGATCCCCGAGAAGATGGCCACCCTCGGAGACCTGCCCGAAGACCTCCTGCTCGACGTGCTCTCTTTCGTCCCCGCCCGGGACTTGGTTTGCTGCTGCCGGCTGGTTTGCTTGCTTTGGAGAGACCTGGTGGACTTGGACACCCTGTGGAAACGCAAGTGCCTACGGGAGGGCTACGGCCAGGAGCCGTTGGCTAACGGCCCTCAAGACTGGAGGACCTTCTACTTCCTCTGCAGCATGGAGAGGAACCTGATCAAGAACCCATGTGGTGAAGGTGTGACCCCTCCATTCAACCCCTCCAGGCATAATGCAAGGGAGATCTTGGGCTCAGGGGCTGGTGAGGTGCTGAATCCGTCCCAGGTTTTAGTCCAAACTTTAAAGGAGCTAGCTGGGTGATTTTAGGCCATTCCCCAGATTCCAGAAAAGATGACATGTGTCTAATGCTTCTTTCCATGTTAGAGCTGTGTGCTTTTTGGCCTTACCCATGAAATACAATATAATGATCGGCTCATAGTAGGCAATTCATTGGAACTAGCATGATCTACAGCCGAGCCCCATGAGGACAAAACTGGGCCAAGGTTTTGATGCCAATTTGCTGGTTTTAGGAGTGAGTTTTGGCCAAGTGGGGGTATGTGGCTATTTGGGGATGGGTGTCCGGTGGGGATCTAGGAACAATGCGAATGCCCCCAGATAACCACAGGCAGCCTGAAGACTGTCCACTTTTGGTTAGTTATAGACCTGGAAGGGACCTCAAGGGTCATCCAGTCCAGCCCCCTTCTGCCATGTAGGGAGACACCGTCAAAGCATTCCCAACAGCTGGCCATCCAGCCTCTCTTTAAAAACCTCCAAAGAAGGAGACTCCACCACACTCCATTGAGGCAGAAGCGCATTCTCCTTTCAAACTGCTCTTACCATCAAGAAGTTCTTCCCAACGTTTAAGTGGAATCTCTTTTCCTGAAGTTTGAATCCATTGCTCCATATCCTAGTCTCTGGAGCCGCAGAAAACAAGCTTGCTCCATCCTCCATATGACATCCCTAATTTAAACATGGCTATCATGTCACTTCTTAACCTTCTCTTCTCTGGGCTAAGCCTACCCAACTCCCTAAACCATTCCTTATGGGACTTTATGGTTTCTAGGCCTTCTGCCCTTTTGGCTGCCCTCCTCTAGACCTGTTCCAGCTTGTCAATATTTTTCCTGAATTGGGGTACCCAGAATTGGATAGAGTATTCCAAATGACATCTGACCAAAGCAGAACAGCGTGGTATTATGATGCCCCTTGACCCTGTAATCCTGTTGATGCAGGTTAGAATCACATTGGGTTCGTTAGCTGCCGCGTCACACTGTTTATTGTTAAAGAAAGCATGTTAATACCAATCTTTCCCTCACCTGGACTTCATTCACACCACATCATTAAAGAAGATTGATCCCACTGTAACTTCCTGGGGTTTGTATATTGGCAAAGGCTTTGCATTCTCTAAAACGCAATCTATATGAGTCTGTCGTTTACTGTGGGGAGCGTGAAGGACTTACAGAGGCTTGGTTGGGACTGAGTGCATGCACACTGCTTGCAAAGTCTCTCAGCTGGCTTGATGCCTTTTTTTTTTTTTACTCAACTCACTTTTGAAACAGTGTGTGAGCGGTTCCAAGCGACCCTCTGTAGGCAAGAAGAACTGACGAAAAACGGGGACCCTCTCAAATTAATGGAACTTGTCCTTAATTTGGCAGCATTGCAAGAGACAGTGGGGGCTTCCTGCATTTCAAGCTGCTCCAAGATCTACAGAAATGGGTCAGGATGTTAACAGTTTAATTCATTAATTGCATACTGTGTGTAGACACTCCAAGTGGAGATGGACCCAGCCTCTTTCCTTCACTGTTGGTATTTTTTCCCCCGCAGAAGGGCTGGAATTCTGGGACCCCGCGCTGAATGAGAGGAACGAGTGGCGAATCGAGGAGCTCCCCGCGGCCCACCGGAACCAGTTCCCCCATCAGTGTGTTGGGAAATATTTTGTCACGTCTCAGAGGTGAGGATTGTGCATTCTAGGATAAGCCCAAACTCCTTCTGTTTGCCATTGTTGAGCTGGAACCGTTGGCTTGTTGGATGGACCCCTGGCGACATCCGGCCACACTCTCTCAGCCTCAGAGGAAAGCAAAAGCAATCCCCCTCTGAACCAGTCTTGCCAAGATAACTCTGTAATAGCTTAGCCTTAAGAACTCAAAGGCACACGACAATCAATCTCTGTCTTAACGCCGTGAAATGGCTGTGTTTCATTAGGCCGAGCGTCAAGAGGCAGCTGATCACCTTAAAGGATGAAGGTTACTGGGATCAGCTGATGGACGAGACCAAGCCAGATATTGTGGTGAAGGACTGGTAAGAAAGGGCTTTGGGACGGAGGGAAGCCTGGGAATTGGGGGTGGTCCCTTAAAGACTACCAATGCAAGAAGACAAAAAGAGTGTCTGTGCACGTGCCGATTTGCGTGAAATTCTCCCATGCTCTTACATATAGCTGCTGATGCAGAAACCAGGGCCAGCATTCCCGATCAGCTGAGTTGAAGTTAAGTATTTCTTGTTGGGTGCTTTCAGGTCATTTCCAACTTATGGTGACCCTATAGTGATCACACGGTTTTCTGGGGCTGAGAGTGTGTGACATGCCCAAGGTCACCCAGTGGGGGTTCCATGGCCGAACGGAGAATCAAACTCTGCTCTCCAGGGTGCTTTTCCATTCTAGTGTTTCCCGCCTCCCTCTGAAATCCCAACCCAGGGCTATTTGCATGTGATGACGTAGCTCGTAGACAATGTTGTAACGCCAAAGAGAGTGGCCCCAGACCTGATCCAAAGACAGTGGCACCCGGAGCTTCATGGCCACTTGACTCCCCAGAAAGAGGGACCCTGGGCTGGGAAGCCCATGATCTAGAGGGTGTCTGTTGTTGTGTGCCTTTGAGTCATTTCTGACTTATGGGGACCCTAAGATGGGTTTTCTGGGGCTGAGAGTGTGTGACGTGCCCAAGGTCACCCACTGAGTTTCCGCGGCTGAGTGGGGAATCGAACTCTGGTCTCTATTTGATCTTCAGCATTTCCATCCCACCTCACAGTCTACTAGGGCTCCAGAAGAGATGAGCAAATAAAACCCAATTAAAGCAATAGAAAGATAAAAATATTTTCAAAGCACACTAAGAGGACTCTTAAAAACTCCTAAGAAGCAATGCACAAACAGTCCTAGAGTCTGTAGAGTCGAAGGCTTTCACGGCCAGAATCCTTTGGTTCTTGTGGGGTTTTTGGGCTTTGATACCAGCCACAGATGCAGGCGAAACGTCAGGAGAGAATACAACCAGAACACGGTCTCAAAGCCTGAAAAACCCACAAGAACCAGTCCTAAGATCTGGTTTGGAAACTAGTTTGGGGAGGGGCTGCTACTGAGAATGCTCTGTGACGTGTACCCACCGGCCTAACTAGACTTAAACTAGACAGCTGTTCCAAAAGAAGGCCATTCCCTTTAAAAAGGATCATCATAAGGGCAGTCTGGTGCAACGAGAAGATCCACACCTAAACCAGCACTCAGTACAGGCAGAAAGTGGGAGAATAATTGACATCAAACCAAACTGAGGTCAGGCTGGTAGTACTAATGCCTTGTCCGGTATCTTTTCGTGCTCTGACCAAAGCAAACCCCTTCTAGGTTTCATTCAGGTTGTCCGTGCCGCTACCAAATCGGGGTGGAGCTCCTCTCGGCCAGCCTTGAAGTCCTCCAAGAATTTCATCCCAAGGACGTGATCGTAGAGCAGTGGACGGATGGGAAATGGCAAGAGGTAAACCGAAGGGGATGGAGAAGAGCGGTGCAAGTCTGGATAGAATCCTTCATTAAGTCAGTTAGGAATAAAAATAGCAGTGGTTTCACGCGCTCTTTGTCTTTCAGGTCTCCTATACTTTTCACCGGTATCCGTCCGGAGTCCGACACGTCCTCTTTATACATGGAGGCCAAGGGTGGTACGGTTTGAGACTCACCAACAGCAGCGTCACTGTGCTTCCGGAGGTTGTGGGATAGCGGAGAGGCCTTTGCGCATCTTTCCTGCTAGCAAAACATGGGAGAAAAGTCAAGCAAGACTGCAAGGAAGAAGGAAGAAAAGGGCACCTTCCCTTTTCTTTTTGCCCTGGTTGCTTTCTCTTGGACTTTTCTTTCCTTATTGCATTTACTATCTTTCTTTATTGCATTTACTATCTGCCTTCCCAAAGCAGAAAACTCAAGGCAGCTGCTGATAAAATAAAACAAATGGCTATGAAAAACATTAGATGAGCATAAAAGGTTCAGAGCGCACCAGGCGAAGAAATGTGCAGCTCTTGCTTTGGGTGAAAGAACATGGAGTTCAGTTCCTAACATGAATAAAAAGGTCGCTGCAGAAAAGGAATGGGGAAAAGGTAGCCCAAATGGGGCCCCTAGCACTGCTTCTGTGGCCCCCCCAAGTCCCTCCAGACTTATCAGAGTCCCCCTTTTTCTGGCCATTTCGATTTGCTGTATTTGTGGTCCCTTGGTCATTTTGCCATCCTCCTCTTTTGGGATATTGGCATTGCGTTTCTCGACGCTTGCATGAAGTTTGAAGTTACTGTGATGCTAGAAACATGGGGACTGAAGGCAAATTTCATTTGGAGGGATGGCAAATTCTTGTGGGGGAGTCCATACCCTTGCTCTATTGCCCTGACCCCCTTTGTCGCTATACCCCTCTCCTTGTGATGTGCAGGCTAGCTCCAAGTTCATGGAATTAGGCTTAGAGATTTCAAAAGCTTTATTCAGGAACATCGAAGAAACAACAGCACACTTTAGCATTGCCGAAACTAGAGGAATATTTGATTTGTAGTACCTTATAAGCTTGCAGTGTAACGTAACAACTCCTTTTCCAGGCTGTATCCCATTTTCTCATTCAGCTTGCCAACAGTTTGGCCATGCGGCCAAATCTATCCACTTGTATCTGCTCTCATCACAGTTTGTTACAATAACTTCCCCATATTTCCAGCCCACGTCTCACCAGCCGATCCCATCATCCCCTCATAACAGGAAAGTCCCACAAAGCATCAGATTAAAACAGCTACCTAAAACCAAGGCAGGGAGAGCAAAGCCACACTGGCAGTCCTGTCTCCTCTCCAGTTTTGGGCAAGCCGCTGAATAGAGGAGAGGTGTGGCTTTGCTGAACTGACACATTTGCAATTGTGTGTGTATACCTCACTAGCATTTTGGGCTCTTAAAGAAGACCAAGGTAGGACTTTAGGATCTTTTGGGGAGGTGGGGTGGGAGAAGCCAGGGCTGTCCATTGCCACCCATCAGTGGGAGAAGACATTGCTGCTCCAGCGCGTCCTTTCCTCTTCCGTCCTCCTCACTTTTTCCTTTTGTGTCGTGCCTGCAATGAGTCACACTAAAGGAAGAGTTATAGGAAGAAGGAAATATTTCCAAATACAAACCTAGGGTGATGCTTCCATGAGGCCAAGTCAACAGCCACAAAAATATGTTACGCTTTTTGGAATGTCCTGATTGCTTTTTCAGACAAGATATCGCAGTGCTGGGGTTACAGGGTGGAGGGAGGGAAGAGAAGTCTGTGCAGAAAAAAAAGGGAAAAGAAAATCTTCCTTGACATTGCACATTTCCTGATTTCAACCACAAACCAAGGCTTTTCTTTCCTCCTCTCCCACCCCTCAAGCCTCCTTTTCACAAGCTCAGTGGGGCACATGTGGCCCCCTCCTCTCCATTGTTCTCTTCACAACAGCGCTGTGAGGTAGGACAGGCAAAGAGACAATAACCCTCTCAGGGTCAGTCAGGGAGCTCCCTGACCAAGTGGAGATTTGAATCCAAGTCTCCCTGGTCTGATGAATGCTATGGTCCAGCCCTCTATGGTTTGTTACGTTTACATCCTGCCTTTCCTGCCAGAAGCTCACGATGGGGTACACATTTCCTGTTTCCCTATTTTTACCCTCACAACAACCTTGTGAGGTAGGTCAGAGAGAAAGAGAAACTCAGGCCCAGAGTTAGCCAAGAAACTTCATGGCTTAGGAGGGGTTTGAGTCCATCCCTCTTCCCATCCTAGTCCAAGATTGTCACCTGCGTGCCACAATAGGACCATCAACTTGGCCAGTTTCTGGATGCGGCGAGTTTTCACTCTTCTTGGTTGCTCCATGTTGCTATGCCCAGATTGCAGTGTGCCGGCAGGCGCTTTGCAAAGCAGATGACGGTAAAAGCAGAAAAGTTACCTTTTGCACTACAGCTCCCAGAACATCCTGGCCAGTGTACTTAGCATTGGCTGGGCAATTCTGGGAGTTGTAGTAGAAAAACTGGAGCAAACATCGGGAAAAGAGATTCCATCTAAACATTGGGAAGAATGTCCTAATGGTAACAGCAGTTTGACAGTAGAATCTGCTGCTGCCTCCATGGAGTGTGGTGGAGTCTCCTTCTTCGGAGGTTTGGAAACAGAGGTTGGATGGCCGTCTGTCGGAAATGCTTTGATGCTGTATTCCCACATGGTGGAACAGGGCTGGACTGGATGGCCCTTGGAGTCCCTTCATAGAATCATAGAATCATAGAAATGTAGAGTTGGAAGAGACCACACAGGCCATCCAGTCCAACCCCCTGCCATGCAGGAACACCCTCAAAGAACTCCTGACAGATGGCCATCCAGCCTCTGCTTAAAGACCTCCAAGGAAGGAGCCTCCACTACACTCCGAGGCAGCAGATTCCACTGCCGGACAGCCCTGACTGTCAGGAAGTTCTTCCTGAGGTTCAGGTGGAATCTCCTTTCCTGCAGCTTGAATCCATTGCTCCTTGTCCTGGTCTCTGGAGCAGCAGAAAACAAGCCCCCTCCTTCCTCTACGTGGCATCCCTTCAAATATTTAAACATGGCTATCATGTCCCCTCTTAATCTCCTCTTCTGCAGACTAACTCGATGATTCTATGAACTCAACAGGGGAAATAGGAGAGCAGGGGGCAGAGTCTTGCCCTTCCCAGTTGGCTCAGGCAAAAGCAGACCGCTCCAACCTCTCCTAAAGTACCTTTCCTCCCTCATTCACTTTTGCCACCTTGGCCACACTCTGTCTGGCCACCTGCGTCCGGGTTTTTATCTATGAAAGGTTGGAGGATATGGAAAAACAGATTTTCTGATGCTGTTTCCCTCCCTCCCAAGGAGTGACACCCCGTAAACAGGCAGCGGAGTCTCCCCATAGTGTCCACAGACTGCCGACTGACTCTGGATAGAGGAAGCGAGTGGCGCATTCCGAATGAAAGCATTTCATGCTGCAACATGGTGTTGCAGTTCTCTATTGTAGTCCTTTGTTTTGCACCAGAGGTCCTTCAAACGCATCATGTCGAGACTCGCACGTCTCCAAATAAAGGGAGACAAATCCCTCTCGACAGCCAACACAAATCCCATTACACGCATGCCAGCGAGCTGCCCATCCGTCCAAAATGCTTGAAGAAACACACCCTTATTTTTCTTCATTTCATGCATTCCTCTCCTCTGGCTTCCTGGGTGAGTTTATGTTGCAGAAACTTCCCAGAGGGCCTTGTTTCTGCCAGCGCTCGGTGCACGGCTTGGCTTGCAAAACTCATCCCTCTTTCTCTCTGCCAAGAAAGAAATGCTTTAAAAGTTACTTGCCTGCGACAGAGGAGATGCAAGTGGTCCAAGGAGGCGGGGCCGGAGGAGACAGGAAGTGCTCCCCTTCCCTTTGCTGGCAGCAAGGGATGCTCAGAGATGCTGTGTCACATCCGAGGCTGAGACAGAGGCACCCTCCCTCTCCGTCTGGCAGCCACCGTCCAGCCGCTTTGCAGAATTAACCCACACCCCTGGCCGTCGGAAAGGTAAACACCCTTTGGAAATGTCTTTTTTTTTTTCTTCCACAACTCTGCATCCCCTCTTGCTCCCTCCCTCTTTCAAAACCCTCACTTCATTTCTTTTAAATAAATCATCCCTAGGAAAAGCAATCGGAGCATGTGGCAATGATGGCACGGGTGTGAATCCATCTTTCTTTTTCAATGTTTAAATGAGTTTTAACAATGCAATAACACTTATAGAAATTAAGAAGGTGGGGGGGTGGTAAAAAGATATACCAGAAGGAAAAAAAGGTAGAAGAGTGAAGAGAAAATGAAAGAGAACTTCCCATTTTCCTCTTGGCAGCTACACGCCTGTATCATTTTCCATACGCCTCTGTCCTAAACTGCAGCATGGTCTCTTCTGCCAACGACCCGTTCTCTCTGATCGTCAAAATCAACAATTACCAATTCATTAGTGCTTTTTCTTCATGAAAAGTCAGGAAGGCATTTCAGATCTTTAAGAAATCTCATACACAACCTTTCTTTGATCAGATGGAACGGCTTATTCATTTTTGCAAAATTCATCAGCTTCTGTCTATCTATCTGTCTATCTATCTATCTATCTATCTATCTATCTATCTATCTATCTCCTGCTAACTTACTTATCTACCAATTCGTCTGTCTGAGTACCTATTTGTCTGTCTGTCTACCTACCTACACACCTATTAATCTACCTTTTTTACCTATTTACCTATCTACCCATTAGTCTGTCTACCTGCCTATTTGTCAGTCTGTCTATCTATCTATCTATCTATCTATCTATCTATCTATCTATCTATCTATCTATCTATCTATCTCATTACCTAACTACCTATCAATTAGTCTGTCTACCTGCCTGTCTGTTTGTCTGTCTATCTATCTATCTATCTATCTATCTATCTATCTATCTATCTATCTATCTATCTATCTACCCTAACTACCTATCAATTAGTCTGTCTACCTGCCTGTCTATTTGTCTGTCTTATCTATCTATCTATCTATCTATCTATCTATCTATCTATCTATCTATCTATCTATCTATCTTACCTAACTACCTATCAGTTAGTCTGTCTACCTGCCTGTCTATTTGTCTGTCTATCTATCTATCTATCTATCTATCTATCTATCTATCTATCTATCTATCTACCTATACTACCAAATCCAAGTTAGTCTGTCTACCTGCCTATCTATCTATCTATCTATCTATCTATCTATCTATCTATCTACTTATCTAACTACATATCAATTAGTCTGTCTACCTGCCTGTCTATTTGTCTGTCTATCCATCCATCCATCCATCCATCCATCCATCCATTAATCTACCTTTTACCTACTTACTTATTTATTGATTAGTCTGTCTACCTGCCTGCCTATTTGTCTGTTTATCTGCCTATCTGTCTGTCTGTCTGTCTATCTATCTATCTATCTATCTATCTATCTATCTATTAGTCTACCTACATACTATCTACTTACCTATCTACCTATTAGACTTCCTTCCTTCCTTCCTTCCTTCCTTCCTTCCTTCCTTCCTTCCTTCCTTCCTTCCTTTTATCTGACTCTCTTCTGTCTCTCTTCACCTACCTACCTACCTACCTACCTACCTACCTACCTACCTATCTACCTGTCGATCCATTTGGAGCAAAATGTATTGGGTCCGCTCTGCAGCAGGGCCTCCTGGCTTCTGGGCCCGAGGGGCGGTGAATCTGCAATGGGTTTCGGTCCAAATTTTACAGAAGCCATTCCAAAATGCTGAGCCTCATAGAGAAGAGCATTCAGAACCTTGGACAGTTCCTCCAGAGCGCAGATTAAGACCTGGCGTGGCCAGCTGACCTGGAAGCCACCGGCTGCTCCTGTGGAGGAAACCTAATCTTGGCCAGTAGCCATCATAGGGCATTCTTTTGCAAACTTTAAATATTCTTTTCAGCCCCAATATGCCCTCTAGGGAAGGTGGGAGCATTTTCCACCACATTTTGTTGGGCTCCTGAGCCAAATTAGGCCCAGGAGAGGTCATTTAAAAAAAAATAGGAGGTGGCTTTGGCTCCCAAAATGGCCTAACTCCTGGAAAGGAGTGAGGAGTGGCTTAGGGAACAGGGTAGGTTTAGCCTGGAGGTGAGATGGTTAAGAGCCATGATAGCCATGTTTAAATATTTGATGTCAAATATAAGATGGAGCAAGTCTTTTTTCTGCTGCTCCAGAGACTAGGACATGGAGCAATGGATTCAAAATTCAGGAGGAGATTCCACCTAAACATTAGGAAGCACTTCCTGGTGGGGAGAGTAGTTTGACAGTGGAATACACTGCCTCAGTGGAGTGTGGTGGAGTCTCCTTCTTTGGTTTTTTTTTTTTTTTAAACAGAGGCTGGGTAGCCATCTATCAAAGGGATGGCAGAAGGGGGATGGACTAGATTTGGCCCTTGGGGTCTCTTCCCACTCTACGATTCTATGATTGTATGAATTCTCTCCCCTTTTCCTTGCGCAAAGATGGAGAGCCTCCCTGAGCCCCTGCTGGTACGGATACTGGCTTCCCTGCCCGCAGCCGAGCTCGTCTTGGTGTGCCGCCTGGTTTGCTCGCAGTGGAAGAACCTGATCGACGGAGCTGCCCTTTGGCTGCTGAAATGCCAGCAGGAGGGTTTTGCTGGGCAAGAGGCGGAAGAGGAAGGGGCCGAGAGCTGGCAGACGCTGTACTTCCTGAACAAGAGGAAGCGGAACTTGATCAAGAACCCAAGTGGGGAAGGCAAGTAGATCAGGAACGTTTTGGAAAAGAGGGACTGACAAGGATGAAATTGATAGGAAGGTGGCCATCTTTTTTTCTAGCTATGACTCCCTGGTGCCTTTTGCATGATCAGGGAGAGCTGGGCTTCTGGCTCATGGGACTGACCTACCCAACAGTATTTGGAAGATATGGCCCATTGAGAGCCTGGGGCAGAGAGCCTATATGTGTCTGTATCTCCACATGCCCAGTTCTTTGTCCTCCAACAGCCCGGCAGCTTGCATTAGTCCATGTGAAACCTACCTTGGAATTATTGCTGAACATGAGCCAGCACTGTGATGCTGCAACAAAGAAGACAAATACTATTTTAGCTTACATTAATAGAACTGTTGTTTCTCAGTCAGGGGTAGCAATCATTCCACTACATTCTGCACTAGTTAGGCCTCCTCTGTAATACTATGTGCAGTTTTGGGCCCTTCATTTTAAGGATAGATACAAGTTGGAGCAGATTCAGAGAACAGGAATTGAAAACCAAATCAAAGGTTGCAAGAGCGGGTGGCATGAACAGAAGACTCATGATTACCCCCTTTAAATATCTCAAGGGCTGTCCCAAACTTCAGGAGGCAAGTTTTTTCTCTGCTGTCCCAGAGGATAGGATCAGGTCTAATGGTCTGAAGTTCCAGGAGGGCAGATTTTGACTAAACATTTGAAGGAACTTTCTGAAAGCAAAAGCAGTTCGTCAATCCAATTGCCTAGAGAGGCGGTGAGGTCCTCCAAAAGAGGCTGGGCAGCTACCTTTTAAAACAACCCTTTCCCACAGTTCCTTGCAAGGAGAGGAAGAGAATGAAACTGGTTTTGAAACCTTGCGGTGTGGACATGAGTGAGAGCAGTCCTGAAATGGGGCAACCAATGTGGTGGTGGATATTGGGTTCCATGTCAGGAGGGGCTCCGAATCTGCTCTGCATTCAAGCCCAAACTTTAAGGGAGCTATTTAAAATCCAGAACCCCGTCAGCATCATATAGATCCTTTAAAGTTTGCATTAAAACCTGGAGTGGATCTGCTGAACTACTAACCTGGTATCCACCCAGCTGCCCCTCAGTTCCCTTTCCTAAGTTCTTCCAGGATTTCAAAGGGGGGTGCGGAGGCCTTCAGTCCTGTCCCCGGGGACGTTTCAGCATGGCGTGAATGGGAAACTAAGGACCTTTCTCATTTGCTTGTCTTCCAGAGGGCCTGGAACACTGGGCGGATTTGCAGAACGGGGGCGACGGATGGAAGATCGAGGACCTACCGGGAGATTTTGGGAAGGAATTCCCAGTGGAAGAAGTCCACCATTACTTTGTCTCGTCTTTCGAGTAAGTCTGGTTCCCCCAGCTGTGTGGATACGGCAGGGAGGTGCTGTTTTAGCTCCATTAAGAATGACAACTGCATACTAAGCATCAAAAATAAAAAGCATCTCTTAAACCCAGCCGCGTCCGGTAGGTTCCATGTCAGTAGGGCAGCGAATCCATTGCAGGTGTTAATCCAGGCTTTTGGGCAGCTCTCCAAGATTCTTAATAGCATCAGTACTTTGGAGAACGGCTTAAACCACAATTCTGAACATACATACTAAGCATCAAAAATAAAAAGCATTTCTTAAACCCAGCGGCGTCCGGTAGGTTCCATGTCAGTAGGGCAGCGAATCCATTGCAGGTGTTAATCCAGGCTTTTGGGCAGCTCTCCAAGGTTCTTAATAGCATCAGTACTTTGGAGAACGGCTTAAACCACAATTCTGAACATACATACTAAGCATCAAAAATAAAAAGCATTTCTTAAACCCAGCGGCGTCCAGTAGGTTCCATGTCAGTAGGGCAGCGAATCCATTGCAGGTGTTAATCCAGGCTTTTGGGCAGCTCTCTAAGGTTCTTAATAGCATCAGTAATTTGGAGAACGACTTAAACCAGAATTCTGAACATACATACTAAGCATCAAAAATAAAAAGCATTTCTTAAACCCAGCGGCGTCCAATAGGTTCCATGTCAGTAGGGCAGCGAATCCATTGCAGGTGTTAATCCAGGCTTTTGGGCAGCTCTCTAAGGTTCTTAATAGAATCAGTACTTTGGAGAACGGCTTAAACCACAATTCTGAACATACATACTAAGCATCAAAAATAAAAAGCATTTCTTAAACCCAGCGGCGTCCGGTAGGTTCCATGTCAGTAGGGCAGCGAATCCATTGCAGGTGTTAATCCAGGCTTTTGGGCAGCTCCCCAAGGTTCTTAATAGCATCAGCACTTTGGAGAACGGCTTAAACCACAATTCTGAACATACATACTAAGCATCAAAAATAAAAAGCATTTCTTAAACCCAGCGGTGTCCAATAGGTTCCATGTCAGTAGGGCAGCGAATCCATTGCGGGTGTTAATCCAGGCTTTTGGGCAGGTTCTTAATAGCATCAGCACTTTGGAGAACAGCTTAAATCACAATTCTGAACATACTTGATCTTACCTGTTTACAGAAAGCTCAGGCCTGTTGTGGTCCTTGGGTTCGAAATGAGAAAGAGGAAAAAAATCCTACTAGGAGAGGAGAGAATTCTATTAGAAACCTTGGAGAGAGCCACCGCTGCCAGTCAGAGTTGGAAAAACTGGCCGGCTGGACCCCTGGTCTCCTTCCACAGTATAAAGTCAGCTTCCCAGGTCTCTGTGCAGAAAAATCCCTGGATTCAACGGATGGACATTTTACCGGTCATGGGTTATTTTCAGGGCTGGATTTCCTAACAGATCAGGGTTGATTGCAAAGCGCTGAGGACGGATGGATGCTCATGCACACATGCTAACCTTTTTTGGGTGTTTGTTTGTTTGCATTGCAGCTGGTGCAGCAAAGCTCAAGTCATTGACCTCAGGGCGGAAGGCTACTGGGAAGAGCTGATGGACACCGTCCAGCCCAAAATCGTGGTGAAAGACTGGTAAAAATGGAGAAAAGGGGAGAGAGAGAGAGAGAGAGAGAGATTGGTGTTGTGGGCAATTAAGAGCCATTAACCTTGCAAAAGCCCTGCTTCTGGTGGTGATGAAAACTGCTGGACTGCAGCCTCTATTTTTTTAAACAAGTATTCTCATATTATGACCTAGACAAAGGGCTGGCCCCCAAATTGGTTGAGAATTCATTCTTCCCCCGACAAAAAGGACAGCTTTTGTGTGTGAGAGAGGCTACATAGGGGGTCCATCCATTTTGCCCACTTCTTTTGCCTTCATAGGGCCACCAATGGCAAGTCCCTGTGCGTTAGAATTCCTCAATGCCTCTTTATTCTACCTCTACCCCTCCTCCGGAAACCTTGCCCCCGTGTCCTTCTCCGTCCGCAGGTACGCAGCCCGGTGTGACGCCGGCTGCCTCTACAACCTGAAAGTCAAGCTTCTCTCCGAGAATGAGGATGTCGTGGCCGAGTTCGAGAGCGACACTATTGCTGTCCCCGAGAACAACGAAGGCGAATGGAACGAGGTCTGTATGTGGGGAGAGACAACCCCCCCCCCAGAAAGCAAGACGAAGGCCAACCTCCTGGTCCCAATAGAGTAGACCCATTCCATTAATGGGATTCACCCAAGTGTGGACTCGCCACTCAATTGTAGATTAAGAGAGTCTGTCCTAGTTGGGATTAACCAACAGGATCCGAGACAAAGAGACAGTGGTCAGCTATGGAGAGAGCCAGAGCTCTCCCTTTCCTAAGGCAGAGGGAGGCGGATGCCTCAGGTGGCATATTTTGGGGACACGGCAGTAACCATTCCCAACCATTCCTTCTGGGGTCTTCTTACCATTTTGTGGTGGGGACAGAATTGTGACTTCCTCACCCCTTAATCTGGCCTCGCCTATCGCATAGCCTCCGACTATCCCCATTTGGAAGGGAGAAACTCCATTAATCCTCCGCTGTCCCATTTTCCAGCTGCTTTTGAAATGTCCCGTTTTTCTCCGCTTTCCACCTTTGACGGCTGCAAACCTTGATTGCTGCAAATCTTGGTGGCTGCAAACCTTGATGGCTGCAAACTTGAGTTCAAAGGGCAAAAATAGTTTGCCCTCTGTTAACTCAATGGGAGGAAAGGAGGGGCAGGAGTAGAATCGTGAACTACCCAGTAGGCTCAGGCAAAAGCAAACTTCTGCAGCCATTTCCAGCTTGTGTGCCTTTCTTCGTCAATTGCTTTTGCTCTCTTCATCCCCCCGTGGGGTTACCTGGCCACATGTCTTCCCAGTTTTCCTCCGAAATATTAGAGGGTGTTTTTATCACATGGCCCTTATTGAAGTTAGATGCAGCTCCCAACTTAGTCAGTGTTTGTATATATCACTGTAAGAACGGCCCTACCATTGGGCAGGGGGTGGCAGCTGCCTTAGGTCATAGATTTCAATTATTTTGAAAGAGCAATGCATTCTTACCCAGTTTCATTTGGCTTTGCATCTTTACTGTGAGAGACAGGAGGAGACCTACATTTTGCTTTCTGTGCCAAAAATAACTTGACTGGCTCTAGACCGAAGGCTCCTGAACTTGGCTAGGAGCAAGATTGTTGCCTGCCTACTCTGCCTCAGGCAGCAAAATGCCTTGGGCAGCCCACTGGACGATAGAAGGGGAGTGGTGCATCCTTTGGGGTCTCAGTCTGAACTCTTTAGCTTTCCAAGGTACTGAAGGAATTGAGTTCACCACCTTGGATAGCTTGAAGTTCTGGCTAAAGGTTGGAGCGGATTTACCATCCCGCTGACATGGGAACCATTGCTGCAAACTAATTGTGGGAGCTGTGATTGGAGGAAACAATTATTTTTTGCCTTAACCTCTTGCTTCTTCCTTCCTCCCCAAGATCACCCACACGTTCAGCGACTACGGCCCTGGAGTCCGCTTCGTCCGCTTTGAACACGGAGGCCAGGACACGGTTTTCTGGAAAGGGTGGTACGGAGCCCGGGTGACCCACAGCAGTGTCACCGTGGAGCCCTAAGTTAGCGACCAGGGACCCCCAGAGCTGGTGAGGGGCTGCGCAAGGTACCAGTCCTCATTGGGGTGAGAGGAAACTTTTGCATAGCGGTGCTTAGAGAGGGATTAAGCACTAAATGTTCAGCAAGATAGTCCCAATCCGGACCTGCGGCAATGATCTAATTCCCTAGAATTTCCCAACCCAATGTGTCTTCCTTACATAAGAAGAAACCAAGTGGAAAATCCCCGCAAGATAAAATGAGGCCACGAGACTTTTTATGACCAATGCACATCTTGGAGACTACAACTCCCAGATTTCTGCTGGACGGCATATCTCATGTCTGGGGAATGCTGGGCATTATAGTCCAAACTGAACCAAACTGTGCAAGCCAGCCCCTGAATGGACAACTCCCTTTGACAAATGAGCTGAACCACTGTGACGACAAGATGGACCCGTCGAATGGATAGGGGTTGCCTTTTAGCTCACCCGCCGTGGGCCGCCCACGATTTAAGATCACCAAAGATCACGGCCACTTGCTGCCTTCCCTTCCCACGACCGCCTTGTACCTGCTTTCAGTAACTCTCTCTCTCTGTGCCTTCAAGTCCTTTCCAACTTACGGAGACCCTAAGCCGGCCCTATCCCGGGGTCTCCTTGGCAGGACCGGCTCAGAGGGAGCTGAGAGAGAGTGACTTGCCCA
This sequence comes from Ctenosaura bakeri, assembly GCA_948474755.1. Lineage (NCBI taxonomy): Eukaryota > Metazoa > Chordata > Lepidosauria > Squamata > Iguanidae > Ctenosaura > Ctenosaura bakeri. Next base: position 85,834 of record CAOLHI010004196.1, read on the forward strand.
AGGTCACCCAGGGGATTTCCATGGCCAAGTGGGGATTCGAAGCCGAGTCTCCAGAATGGTAGTCCAAAGTCAAACTGCTCCCCCGTGCTGGTTCTGCTGTGCCAATCCCACTGGGAAAGGCGCACTGTCTCTCACATGGAAATAAATATTTAACTGCAAGCAATAGCCTCCCACTGTGTCTGTATGCCTAAAGACCGTTCCTTTATTACCCCCTTCCTTTGCTTGGATGGGAAGTGCAGGCTGAACGGTGGCCAAAATTCTCACTGAGAAGCAAAGGGATGGGTTTGGCATAGCTGGGGAGGGAAATATTCTGGGGGGTTCACTGGCTCCAGTGTCAGGGAGACAGGGCATCTATTCTGAGTTTTGGCTCATAGAATCATAGGCTTGGAAAAGACTCCAAGGGCCATCCAGTCCAGCCCCATTCTGCCAGGCTGGAAGATACAAACAAAGCAGTCCCAACAAATGGCCACCCAGCCTCTGTTTAAAATCTCTGAAGGAGGAGATTCCACCACACTCCATTGAGGCAACAGCCTTTTCCACCATCAAACTGCTCCTACCATCAGGAAGTTCTTAATGTTTAGACAGAACCTCTTTTCCTGAAGTTTGGAGCCATTGCTCCATGTCCTGGTCTCTGGAGCAGCAGAAAACAAGCTTGTTCCATCTGCCATGTGGCATCCTTTCACATATTTAAACATGGCTATCATGTTACCTCTTAACCTTCCCTTTCCCAGGCTAAATGCACCTAGCTCCCTAAGCCGTTCATCAGAGGACTTCATGGTTTTCAGACCTTCTACCATGTTGGCCTCCTCTGGACATGTTCCAGCTTGTCAATACCTTTCTTGAACTGTGGTGCCCAGAACTGGACACAGTATTCCCAGTATAGTCTGACCAAAGCAGAATAAACTGGTGCTGTTACTTCCTTTGACCTAGACACCATACTCCTGTTGACACAGCCTACAATCACATTGGCTTTTTTAGCTGCCGCATCACACTGTTGGCTCATGTTCAGTTACTAAAGACTCCTAGATCCTCAACCTAGGCACTACGCTCCCATCCATCCATCTACCCCTTTATTTATATCCAACCTTTCTGTCAAACTGGGACTCAAGGCATCTTACAAAAAAAGGCAGAAAATTGCATCAAAACTACTGACTGCCACCAGATGTCACCATTGACCCATTATTCTGAGCTGGATTTCTCTATCCATTGCCGAGTAACCAGCAAAATCCCAAGAAAGACAGTTTTTAAATAAGAAATACTGGTTGCACCAAATCCTAGAGATTTTTGTTTTCCTTAGGTAACTGAGGAGCAAGTTGAAATAACATCAGGGTCTTGGGTGTTATTGTCGATCTCATTCTGGAAAAAGAAAATACTTTCTGGTTCCCAACCTTGGCTCATCATGCTCTATTTATTTATACAGCAACATTATTGTATTTGGACTAAAAGAAAAACAAAATAGTTCCCCGCCTTCACGCTTACAATTTGTCAAAGACTTGACACAAAAGGAAAAGGGGAGGGCAGTGTGGGTCATCGAATCGTAGCATCATGGGATTGGAAAAGACTCCAAGGGTCATCCAGTCCAGCCCCATTCTGCCAGACAGGAAGACACAATCCAAGCACTCCCTTTGATAGATGGTCTTCTGGCCCCTGTTTATAAAAACTTCAAAAGAAGGAGACTCCACCACACTCCACGGAGGCAGCAGCCTTTTCCACTGTCAAACTGCTTTTGCCATCAGGAGGTTCTTCTCAACGTTTAGACGGAACCTCTTTTCCTGAAGTTTGAAGCCATTGCTCCACATCCTAGTTTCTAGAGCAACAGAAAACAAGCTTGCTCCATCTTCAACATGCCCACCTTCAAATATTTAAACATGGCTCTCACATTCCCCCTTCACTTTCTTTTCCCCAGGCTAAACACACTCAGATCCCTAAGCCACTCTTCGTATGGCTTCACGGTTTCTGGGCCTCCTACCATTTTGCTTACCCTCCTCTGGACTCCTTCCGACTTGCCAATCTCCTTCCTGGTTGCTGGACAAAAAGTCCCATTATCCCCAGACAACACGGCCAACCAGCAGGAAGACAAGACTAGCCAGAATGAATGAATAAAGTGAACAAAATGGGTTGAGATTGTTGGGAAGGGGATAACAACTAGAGAAGTTGAGTCCCAACCCCTAATCCCCCCGGTGTGCATGGGTGGAGATGCAGTGGGCATGTTTACTCTCCAAAGCCCCAACTGACATCCCTTGTGGTCTTCCAGGACCAAAAAGCTTGTGCATTCCCGAATGGAGATGTGAGAAATTATCTCCATGTCCACTTGCTGGCCAAATGTGTGCGTACTTGTGGGAGAAAACAAGAAATGCGAGTGTGCAATGGCCAAACTCTTGCTAGGTAGTGGGAACACAATTCCACCTTCTGAATACCAGGGAAATGAAATAAAGGAGGTCCCCCCATAAGCATGTGACTGATACCCACAGTTTTACTGACCCGCTATCCGTGCCAGGGCATGGCTGCTGCTGCGCATCTGAGTGGCTGGGGCACATGGCAGGGCACATGGCTGAGCTTCCTGCACTTCTCTCAGCAGAGGAAGGGATGGATGCATCATGGAGAGGCGCGCAATGCCCAGCATGGCTCTCCCTTTCTTTTATCCACATTTTTCGCCATCCATCTCAAGTCCTGCAATACATCCCCTGCAGTTGTGGGGGATCTACTGTGTATACTATATGGCCGGAATTAATGGAAAGACTTATGTCTGCAGGAAATAGAACTGAGCAGTTCCACAACATCCGTATTTAGCAAAGGGGGACCATGACGTTACTACGTAGTTCACCCAGCATAGTAATTTATGCGCACTGACTTAAATGCACAGAAGTCCCGATGTGTGTGTCAAGATGCTGCCCAGGCGTGATCAGGTGCATTGCAACACTCTTGTCAGTGTCTTGTTCGACATTGGTGCAATTCACTTAGTGCCTCCGCTATGCACAGTATGCACAAAAATGACACAACATAGACCATGATAGAGGGTTCCAGCGTACATTTTATAATTCGGCTGCCTTTTCGGAGCTATGTGATTTCCCACAGCCATCAGGTGGCGCTGTGGCCCTATAAGATTCCCCCTTGTTTTTTGCTTTCAGAAAATTCAACCCCTCCTCTTCTGCCATCCCTGAATCATTTATGTTATAGCAACAGCTGAGGTTCTCCACTCTGTTTCCTTATTTCTGGGATTAACCACCTCGAGGCCATGTGCTAAGAGCCAGGTCTTCAGCTGAGGCCGGGGATGGCTGTGGCCTTCCTTAAAAAACTAGTTGCAAGGTGGCAATTGCATGGATTGCAGCCTGTCTCTGAGCATGGACAGAGGGTTTTCTCCTCTGTCCCAAACAGGAATCCCAGGGAAAGATTTGGCGGCCAACTCACATAACGACAATAACAGACAATGGCTGAAATCCTGTTTTTCGCCATGACTAGAGTAGACCTATTGACTCAAAGGGTATTACCTACATGTTGGCACATCATTCAGTAGTTGATGGAGTGGGTGGGTCGTTTGGACCAAGGAACAAGATGCCAGTCATTATGGGAATGATAGTTTCTGTTTAATTGCTCGTTCTGAGTAGAATTGTTATTAACTGTCATCAAGTCAACTTGGACTGATGGTGATTCTGTGGATGATAGAACTTCAAGTCACTTTAGCATGAACCACTCTACTCAGGTCTTGCAGTTTCAGGGATAGGTCTTCCTTGACTGGAACCATTTCTGCACTAGATTGCTATAGCACGATGATTCCACTTTCAACCTCCTATGGAATCCTGGGGTTTGCAGTTTCGGGAGGGCCAGCTGGCATCCTTCACCACACGCCATTGAGGCAGCAGCAGATTCCTCTGTTGAACCACTTTTACCCTCAGGATGTTCTTCCTAATGTTCAGGTAGAATCTCTTTTCCTGAAGTTTGAAGCCATTGCTCCATGTCCTAGTCTCTGGAGCAACAGAAAACAAGCTTGCCCCATCTTCCAAATGACATTCTTTCAAACATTTAAACATGGCTATCAGGTCGCCTCTTCACCTTCTCTTCTCCAGGCTAAACATTCCCAGCTCCGTAAGCCACTCCTCATAGGACATGGTTTCCATTAAATGGGATTTACGTTAGTGTTGACTTGGTTGTTGCTATGATGTGCCTTCAGGTCTTTGCACACTGCGGTTGCACACTGTGCCTAACTATTGACTGTTGTGAGTTGTCCTAGAACATTGTTCATTGCAGTTTGTGCTTTGGGAGCTGTACACGAGGAGAGGGTAACTATAACTCAGGACATTTCCACACTACACTGTTATAGTGCTATTATTCCACTTTCAACATCCTGTGGAATCCTGGGGTTTGTAGTTTCCTAAGGCCATAGAGCTCCTGGCTGAGGATTCCAAATGCCCCTCCCTAAACTACAAACCCCAGGAATCCATAGGAAGTTGAAAGCGGAATAATAGCACTATAACAGGCTAGTGCAGAAATGGCCTGAGTTATAGCTACCCTCTCCTCGTGTGCATCTCCCAAAGCACAAACTGCAACAAACAATGTTCCAGGACAACTCACAACCGTCAATAGTAAGGCACAGTGTGCAACCGCAATGTGCAAAGACAATGCACAGAGGAACATGCTGGCTGTGCGACTCCGCTTCCGTCTCTCTTGTAGGTTGGGGACTTTTTGCCCCTGCGTGCTTAGCGTGGCTCACTCATGCGCACGTCTCTCCTCGGATGCCAGCTACCATCTATTCCCAAGAGTTACAGATCCGCCGCCTCTCTCTTCCCCTCTCTCTTCCCTGCGGGATGGAGAGGTTGCTCTGTTCCCGAAGGCTGAGCAAGTGAAACTGTCGCAAAGTGATTAAAAAACAGAGAGAAAGCAACTATCAAAAGCCCTGATTCAGGGTAAAGACGAGGGACTTGGCAACTTCTTCTTCTTCTTTTTGTAAATTAAAGCTAATCTTGTGTTGACTCTGCTCTACAAGAGGAAATAATGAAGATTAAGATGAGATCTTGTTCACTCTTGCTGAACGAAAAAAAGGCAATTAATTGCCGGAGGGGATTATAGTTGCCTCTCACCTTAGACAAATTCGATCAGATAAGGACCTGCAGAGAGTGACTGGAGAGCCGAGTGCTGATTGATGGGAAGGAAGAACAGAGCTCAGGAAACGCGGCTTTCTTTTTCAGACTACAACTCCCAGAATCCCCTACCAGCCTGCATGACCACAGTACTTGGGTGGAATTCTTGGAACTTCTAGGATCCGATTAGAGTAGACCTATTAATCATGGCACCTACGTAAGTGCCAACTCACTGTTCAGAACTTCATCTCTGCTTACTGGGATGACCAATAGAGTACAGGTAGGCCCCCAAAATAATATTTTCTGAGTTTTGTGTCAGGGGGCATGGACAATGGATATGGAGAACTCCCAATCCACTCCCAGTTGCAAATCATTGCTTAAGAGGAAGTGGCATTGTGTGGTCCTCCTAAATATCACTGGACTAAAACTTCCATTATCCATCACTCTCGGCTGTGCAGGTGAAAGGTAATGGAAGTAGCCACAGGTGGGTCGGCTCTGATGGAAACTAGCCCCCCTCTTGATTGTCCCCATGTCGGTGGCACGGTGCATCCATTCTGGGCATTGGATGGATTTGGATGAGCTCTCCAAGGTGCTGAATGTACTTTGGAAAAAACACTTTAGACCCTCGGAGAGTTCCATAATACTATCCAAAACTTGGAGTGGAATGGAAGCAAAACTTGAAGGGAAGCCACCGTTCCTCACTTGTAAAAGGAGAAAAGGGTTGCACAACTGGTGATTAAGCCCCACTTTTTCCTTTTATCCACATCCGTTTCAGATAATAGGCTCAATTTCTCGGCCAAACCTATTCTGGAACGTCACACAGGGACACGAGAGAGGGCCTCCTCTACTGTGGTCACTTGGTTGGTGGAACACCCTGTCCTTGGAAGCCCAGTTGGTACCCTCATAGAATCATAGAATCATAGAGCTGGAAGAGACCCCAGGGGCCATCCAGTCCAACCCCCTGCCATGCAGGAACACCCTCAAAGCACTCCCGACAGATGACCATCCAGCCTCTGCTTAAAAACCTCCAAAGAAGGAGACTCCAACACACTCCATTGAGGCAGCAGATTCCACTGCCGGACAGCCCTGACCGTCAGGAAGTTCTTCCTGAGGTTCAGGAGGAATCTCCTTTCCTGCAGCTTGCATCCATTGCTCCTTGTCCTGGTCTCCCTCAATGGTTTCTCTTAGGTTTGAAGTTAAAAAGTGGGTTAATGTGGGCATGAGCAGGCCACACTAAAGCCAAAATGTCCCCATTGTGCAACAGACGTATTTGTCTGGGAGTGGTGGAAGCGGAGTCTGGCAGACAGCATGTTCCTCTGTGGCTGGTCTTTGCACACTGGTTTTACACTGTGCCTTGCAATTGTCCATTGTGTGTTGGGATAAAAATATTTGAATGAATGAATGAATCAGTCAATCTTCAGTGTATATCTCTTAAAACTGGGAACACTAATCTCAAGATCTGGGAAAGAACGCATGGTGAGGTTTCCAGGAGTTTGATTTCCAGGTCATGCAATGAAACCTACATCTGAGTAAACATGGACAGAATCTCATTATCAGATTATTAGAACTTGGTGACTTTTCATACCTGTCTTTCCTCAAAGTCCCCTTCTTTTAGAGCTTGGGAAAGTTCCTTTCTGGACTTACAACCCCATGATTCTCCCAGCAGTTGGGGGATATGTGGAGATACAAATTTCCGCACTAGACTGTTATAGCACTACTATTCCATTTGCAACATCCTATGGAATCCCGGGATTTGCAGTTTTGGGAGGGGCCATGTGGTCCCTCTCGAAACTGCAAACCCTGGGATTCTATAGGGTGTTGCAAATGGAATAATAGCGCTATAACAGTCTAGTGTGGAAATGGCCACAGTCCCCACAAAAGCCATGGTTTTGTTTTACATTGCACCAGATGAAGAACTGGGAAGGATTCCAAAATTTACTTCCACTTTTGCTTCCTAGATTGTTTTTAAAAGAAATGGATCATCACATTGGCTTATGGCTTTCCGTCTCCTCCCTGGCTGAGCGGGAATTTGAACTCGGATCTTTCCAGCAGACATCCGGTCTAACCATTACACTACCCTGCCCTGTGTCCTGTAAAGTTTTATTCTGTTTCCAGCACTGCATCCCGAGGGCTTCTCAGCTCCCTGACGTACTTAAAACTTAGCTTTTCTTTCCAGAGTCCCATCAATCCTTTCCTTAAAATTCACACACACACAAGCACGCACCAATAAGCTCGCCCCCTCACACGAGCAGGAATCCATAACCCTGAAAAATAGGTGACATTTTGGCGATCTGAGAACAATTTAGTTCTGAAGCGGTGCCTTACTCTTTCCTCACCAGTGAAACATTGAGAAATATATATATTTTTTCCTTTGCCGTCTGCTTCTGCCAGCAACAGACGAAAATGACTTAAAAGGAGAAGGGGGAAAAACAGCCGGCGAACAGTGATTTTCCTTGCCTGCCTTGCCGAGAGGGAATTAAATCTTGTTTTTTGCCGTCACCGCCAAGTGGAATAATCCAATATATTACACCTAATGTGCGTCTAGTATTTATTGTGGTGTGGTTGACCTAACAGAGTTTTATTCTTACATTACCCACAAAACCATTCCAAGACGCTGAGCTGTGAACCCCTAGATCAATTACAACTGGTTTCCTACAGGAAAGGAAAAAGAGAATTATCTCTAGTACAAGATGGAATATATATATATATACATGAAGGGTTTTTTTGAAAAAAGGAGAATCTCTTGGATCTTTCGTTCTGATTTCTGCAATGCGGGTTTCTCTGACTCTGGGCGACAAACAAAGATATGAGGCTTTTTTGCCCCCATAGAAACTGGTTAGGAATTTGATAGCAGCTCCCAAAGAAATGGACAGGACTATCTGGATTTCCTCATGTGGTGGGACTGTAACTCCCAGCATCCCCCACCATTGGGCACGCTGGGTCAGGACACTAGGACCTGCACTCTGATCACAGCTGGATGGCCAAACCTTTCCCACTTCCTAGTTGAAAGAGTGTGGTAGGACTTGCTCAGTGTGTTATGAGAGGATTGCTATGAACCACAAATATACCCGTCAAAATTATTTTATTTATCCGTTGAGCGAATGCACAACCTGCTGTTCCCCCAGGATGGGCTTGGAGGTGGCTTATGGTCATTGAAAACAGGACTGAGTGGAAATTCATTTTGACAAAAACTAAAAAAGAAATAAATAAAATTGGGTGAGATTCTCTTTCCTTTTTCACAAGGGGGGAGGACTACAACTCCCGGAATCCTGGCCCATTGCAGCCGGCAACTTCAGTGTCAGAGGTATAGTGAATTTACTGTGGGTGTTACTGCAGACTTCAAAGGAACTCTCCAAGGTGCTGCATCCATTTTGGAGGCGATGGAACTCAGTACCTTAGAGAGCCCCACAAACTCTGGAATGGATTCATTGCCCCACTGACATGGAAGCTCCCACCTGATTCTGGCTGGGGGAGTTGTACCAAAAAGAAGAACTTTCCCAACCTCTCTCCCCCTCCGTTCTCTCTTGAGACCCACCTCCATCTCTGCAAACAAACAACGCTTGGAGCAAAACATTGCCATGCGTCTGCCTTTTTTGCTGCAGCGTGCAACGGAAGCAGTGACCTTCTGATCGAGTCCCAAGGTAGCAGGGGAGCAGATGGCATTGCGAGGCCTTGGAACCTCACCAATTGCGAGCCCGCCGCTGCCTTTCTTTCCCACCATGTGGCAGCGTGGGCGGGTGTCTGACCCCGGCTTCCATCAAAGGCAAAGCCATCCTGTGCTAAGTGCGGCTCTGTACCCAGCCCATGCCTCTCCCCTGCGTCTCTCCTCATCCTTTGCACGCTTTCCTCTCCCTCTTGTGCTTCCCCTTTTATGCAGAGATTTAAAGATGTTTGCAAAAGGAGGCTGAAGGAGGAAAAATGACAGCCGGGTAGCAAGTCTTTATCCTGAGGCCCTGCATCTATTTCCCCAAGCCCCCAAAACCTATTTCCTAGGACCCAAAAACTGTTTCCCAGACCCTCCAATCTATTCTTTGGTGTAAGATCTAGCTTAGCAATATTTTAAGGCAAATTTGTACTCTCTGGCCCTGGGTTTGACCCAAGCTCTTGATCCACTTTCCGTCTGACTGTGATCTCCTTAAATTCCTGCTCCTCGGCTTTTAAAATCCATCGTTCTTCTCTTCTCCTCCCTCCCCGGCATATACTTTTAAAGCAAATGCACAGAGATATACATCCTGGAATGGCACCATTACGTGGCCAGGGACCCACCAGCCAGATCTTCTTTCTGTTGCTTGCCTGCTGTATTGATTCCTCTCAAACGCTTGCCTCTGGCCTCGGGATCAAATGGCCCCGGCGCCTCCTTATCCCACGTGGGGACGAGGGGTTAAAGAGTGCTTCCGCAGCTAATGATTCCAAGTGCAATCGATTCAGTTCTACCTGTTTAATTATGGAGATTGGGGCTTAAAAGCTTACCCAGGCCACCAAACGCAGCTCCAAATAGCAGGGGAAATAATGAGGAAATTGCATGGCACAGAAAAAAAAAAATCTGGAGGGGGTGCAAATGCCCCTAATATTATCATCAGCTTGTTTCTGTAAGGGGAGAGAGAAGCAGAGATAAAGCCCATGAGAAGCCACATCTGTTGATCTAAATGCTTTGCCACACATGTGGGACCTGTGTGGCAGGGACCTGGCAGGATCTGGAATCTCAGAGGTGGCTCTGTGCGCATCGAACAAAAGGAGAACACATCCACACAAGCGCATATGGAAATGGAGAGTCCGGGACCAGGATATTTGCAGAGCACTCTGTGCCCATGAGCAGGGAGCAAAACTGGTATGCTGGTAGCCAACCCAGCCCAACTGCACATCTATGCACATGTGCAATATTGTATGGAACAAAAGAAACTGGAGCTGGAGCATTCCTCCCCAAAGACAGTTAACATTAATCAATATGGAATATGTCTGAAGCCCTGATCTCCGATGAATTACATGGCCCACCAGTGGTGGCTGGTGGCTTCCATGGCAGTTGAACGGTGACCCCACTGCAGGTTTTGGCTAGCTTTAAAGGAGCTGGCCAAGGTGCTGAAGTCTATCCCCAAAATCAGCATAACACCTCGGAGAGCTCCTTCAAAACACCTTGTGGTTCAGCACTCAGAAGTTCAGCGCCTTGGACAGATCCCTTAAACCAACCCAGGGGTTTAGAAGGTCATCCTAAAGTTTAGGTGGAATCCCTTTCCTTGTAATTTGAACCCACTGTTTCCAGTTCTAGTCTCCGGAGCAGCAGAAAAGAAGCTGCCTCCATCTTTTCCACGACATCCTGGTTAACAATGGTGGCTATCATGTCACCTCTCTGTCTTCTCCAAGGTAAATATATCCCGTTGCCTGAGTCATTCCTCACAAGCTTTGGTTCCCCGATCTTTGATCGTCTTGGGTGTCCTTCTCTGCACAGCTTGTCGGTGCCCAGAACTGGCCATAAAATTCCAGGGGAGGCCAGGACAAAGCAGGCCTTAAAGCGGAGATTTAAACTGCCAGCCTCACTGCTCAGATGAGGGTGTGGAGTCACCAAAAGTGACGACGAGGATGCCACGAATGGAAGGAGACGAAGTGGCTAATAGTGCTGTTACCCTGTCGCCGTGAGAGGGGGAGCCTGTCCCCGGAGCATGAGATTTAATTACCTTTATCATTATCTCGGCTTACATAGCGGGGAAACTTATTAGCCACAATGAAGCCGTCCAGCTCTTTGTGAGCTTTTAGAAAGACATTGGGAGGCCAGAAGTCATCTCCCAGGGCAGCCTCTGAGAAAAGGGGAACGGAAAGAGGAATTCGTGAAGCTATCCCGATCCTCTCCCCACTGCCGTCTCCAAGTGGGCAAAGTCACCCCTTGTGACTTCTTTACCCATCTTTGTAGGAGACAACCGACCTCTAAGAGCTTAGCAGACTTGTTCCTCAACATGGCTGTGATGTACTTTTGGTCCTGGGGTCATCTTCTGAGCGTTGCTCCCCAAGGAGGACACTGGTAAGCTGGAGGGCTAACAAGAAGATTGTCCCCACTGGATACCCAGTGTGTCCAGTTTGGGAAGGAGGATGACAAGCTGGAAACTGTCTAGGGAAGGAGGCCAAGATAACCAAAGGTCTGGAAACCAACCTTGGGGAGGAACGATTTAGGGTTCTGGGTAGGTTAGGCCTGGAAAAGAGAGGACCAGGGAGTGATATGTGAGCCACCTCTCAACACCTGAAGGGATGTCATGTGGAAGAGGGAGCACACTTGTCTTCTGCTGCTCCCGAGACTGGAATACAAACCAACAGATTGAGAGGACAAGAAAAGAGATTCCACCTCAATGTTGGGAAGAGCTTGTTTGTTAGAGCTGTTTGGCGGTGGAAGATGGCAAAGAGAGGGGAGAGGGACGGAAGGAGAAAGGGAGAGTTCGGAGAGAAGGAAATAATCGAGGGAGGGAGGGAGGGAGGGAGGAAAGAAGGAAGGAAGTAGGTGAGCTAGTGGAAGGAAGGAAGGAAGGAAGGAAGGAAGGAAGGAAGGAAGGAAGGAAGGAGGGTTGAGCTAGAGGGAGGAAGGAAAGGAGGGAGGAAGGAAGGAAGGAAGGAAGGAAGGAAGGAAGGAAGGAAGGAAGAAGGAAGGAAGGAAGGAAGGAAAGAAGGAAGGAAGGGGGTTGAGCTAGAAGAAGGAAGGAAAGGAGGAGGGAAAGGGAAAGGGAAAGGGAAAGGGAAAGGGAAAGGGAAAGGGAAAGGGAAAGGGAAAGGGAAAGGGAAAGGGAAAGAGTGAGCAGTGGAAGGAAGGAAGGAAGGAAGGAAGGAAGGAAGGAAGGAAGGAAGGAAGGAAGGAAGGGGGTTGAGCTAAGAGGAAGGAAGGAAGGAAGGAAGGAAGGAAGGAAGGAAGGAAGGAAGGAAGGAAGGGGGTTGAGCTAGAGGAAGGAAGGAAGGAAGGAAGGAAGGAAGGAAGGAAGGAAGGAAGGAAGGAAGTGAGCTAGTGGAAGGAAGGAAGGAAGGAAAGAAGGAAGGAAGGGGGTTGAGCTAGAGGGAGGGAGGGAGGGAGGGAGGGAGGGAAGGAGGAAGGAAGGAAGGAGGGAAGGAAGGAAGTGAGCTAGTGAAAGGAAGGAAGGAAGGAAAGAAGGAAGGGGGTTGAGCTAGAGGAAGGAAGGAAGGAAGGAAGGAAGGAAGGAAGGAAGGAAGGAAGGAAGGAAGGGGGTTGAGCTAGAGGAAGGAAGGAATGAAGTGAGCTAGTGGAAGGAAAGAAGAAAGGAAAGAAGGAAGAAAGGGGGTTGAGCTAGAGGGAGGGAGGGAGGGAGGGAGGGAGGAGGGAAGGAAGGAAGTGAGCTAGTGGAAGGAAGGAAGGAAGGAAGGAAGGAAGGAAGGAAGGAAGGAAGGAAGGAAGGGGGTTGAGCTAGAGGAAGGAAGGAAGGAAGGAAGGAAGGAAGGAAGGAAGGAAGGAAGGAAGGAAGGAAGGAAGGGGTTGAGCTAGAGGAAGGAAGGAAGGAAGGAAGGAAGGAAGGAAGGAAGGATGGAAGGAAGGAAGGAAGGAAGGGGGTTGAGCTAGAGGAAGGAAGGAAGGAAGGAAGGAAGGAAGGAAGGAAGGAAGGAAGGAAGGAAGGAAGGAAGGGGGTTGAGCTAGAGGAAGGAAGGAAGGAAGGAAGGAAGGAAGGAAGGAAGTAAGTAAGTGAGCTAGTGGAAGGAAGGAAGGAAGGAAAGAAGGAAGGAAGGGGGTTGAGCTAGAGGGAGGGAGGGAGGGAGGAGGGAGGGAGGGAGGGAAGGAGGAAGGAAGGAAGGAGGGAAGGAAGGAAGTGAGCTAGTGAAAGGAAGGAAGGAAGGAAAGAAGGAAGGGGGTTGAGCTAGAGGAAGGAAGGAAGGAAGGAAGGAAGGAAGGAAGGAAGGAAGGAAGGAAGGAAGGGGGTTGAGCTAGAGGAAGGAAGGAATGAAGTGAGCTAGTGGAAGGAAAGAAGAAAGGAAAGAAGGAAGAAAGGGGGTTGAGCTAGAGGGAGGGAGGGAGGGAGGGAGGGAGGAGGGAAGGAAGGAAGTGAGCTAGTGGAAGGAAGGAAGGAAGGAAGGAAGGAAGGAAGGAAGGAAGGGGGGGTTGAGCTAGAGGAAGGAAGGAAGGAAGGAAGGAAGGAAGGAAGGAAGGAAGGAAGGAAGGAAGGAAGGAAGGAAGGGGTTGAGCTAGAGGAAGGAAGGAAGGAAGGAAGGAAGGAAGGAAGGAAGGATGGAAGGAAGGAAGGAAGGAAGGGGGTTGAGCTAGAGGAAGGAAGGAAGGAAGGAAGGAAGGAAGGAAGGAAGGAAGGGGGTTGAGCTAGAGGAAGGAAGGAAGGAAGGAAGGAAGGAAGGAAGGAAGTAAGTAAGTGAGCTAGTGGAAGGAAGGAAGGAAGGAAAGAAGGAAGGAAGGGGGTTGAGCTAGAGGGAGGGAGGGAGGGAGGGAGGGAAGGAGGAAGGAAGGAAGGAGGGAAGGAAGGAAGTGAGCTAGTGAAAGGAAGGAAGGAAGGAAAGAAGGAAGGGGGTTGAGCTAGAGGAAGGAAGGAAGGAAGGAAGGAAGGAAGGAAGGAAGGAAGGAAGGAAGGAAGGGGGTTGAGCTAGAGGAAGGAAGGAATGAAGTGAGCTAGTGGAAGGAAAGAAGAAAGGAAAGAAGGAAGAAAGGGGGTTGAGCTAGAGGGAGGGAGGGAGGGAGGGAGGGAGGAAGGAAGGAAGGAAGGAAAGAAGGAAGGGGGTTGAGCTAGAGGAAGGAAGGAAGGAAGGAAGGAAGGAAGGAAGGAAGGAAGGAAGGAAGGAAGGAAGGGGGTTGAGCTAGAGGAAGGAAGGAAGTAAGGAAGGAAGGAAGGAAGGAAGGAAGGAAGGAAGGAAGGAAGGAAGAAAGGGTGAGCTAGTGGAAGGAAAGAAGAAAGGAAAGAAGGAAGGAAGGGGGTTGAGCTAGAGGGAGGGAGGGAGGGAGGGAGGGAGGAAGGAAGGAAGGAAGGAAGGAAGGGGGAAAAAGAGAAGAATGGAGAGAGAGAAGGAGGAGAGAGAGAGGAAGAGAAAGTGAGCACAAAGAGGAGGTGAGAAGACAGAAAGGAAGAAAGAGGGAGAAACGGAAAGGAGAAGAGAAGAACCGAAGGAGAAAAGGAGAGCGAAAGAAAAAGGCAGGAAGTGGAAGAAAGAGGAAGAGCGAATGGGAGAGGTGGGAGAAGAAGAGAAAGACGCAGAGAGAGAGAATGGGAGAGAAGGGAGAAGAAGACAGAGGGGCAGAGAAAGAGGAGGAGGCAGGCGGTGGGGATTATTAATTGCACGGCGGGCCAGTGTTACATGCTCCATTTGCAGCCTTTTCTTGTCTGTTTTGAAACTGTGAAATGAGGCGCGGCAATCAAGAAGGGGTTTTAATAACCATTCCCCGGCTCTGACATTTAAATTACAGATGGCATTTTCAATTAAACAGGCACTCACTCCAGGTTTAATTTAGCTATCAGTTCTGCTCTGGGTTGTTTTTTTCTTTTTTATAGGCAAGGATCCCCCCACTTCCCCACTGAAATTAAAAAAAAGAAAAGACAAATAAATAAATAAACAAACAAACTGGGGAATGAAAGACCAGAAATCTAACACTCAATGAAGCCGGTGCTTCAGCTCCAGAGGGTAATACACCTTCTGTCATCCCACTTTTTCAGCTGTTTCTAAAATGGTCCGGTTTCTCTCTCCTCCTCTCACTTTCGTGCTCAGCTTACTTTGGCTGCTGCAAACTGAGTGCAATGTCCAAAAGTAGTTTGCATTCGATTAATTCAGCCAGATGGGATTGGAGTGGGCAGAATCTTGCCCTTTCCAGGAGGCTCAGGCAAAAGCAAACTGCTGTAGCCGCTCCTAGGGTCAGGATGCATAGATCCTGTCATACGCATGGGCAGATTTTGTACCAGCAGATGTAATAGAATAGATCTCCTAGCTTAGATAATACAGTCCTCCCTCCACATTCTGGGTTTGACCTTAGCAAATTTGATTATTCACGAGGCACATGTTTGCCACCCACCGTTGTCCTCCTCCCATTCCCTTTCATTCCTCACCCCAGGCTTTCCAGGTTTGTATTTAAAATGGAAGTTTTTTCCTTTTCAGTGAGCAAAGTCCCTTCCCACTGCTGAAGGCATGTCCTCTTGGCCACATGCGCATTCTGCTGTGTGTTGGCTCTGATTGATCAGGTGCTCTCTTTGCTCCTACCTTTCTCCCTTCTACCCCTCTCCTTTCACAAAATGGCGACTGGAAGTAGCTAGAATGCCATAACTCTGCTCTTCTCCATCCAAGGGGTAATTACCGGTAAGCCCTTTACCTTGCCTTTTTTATTCCTTCTGGGAGGTCTGGGACCAGAGGCATGGGAATGAGAGGGTGGAGCTCCAGAGGGAAATGGGAGGGAGATTGTGGGGGGAAGTTATTCACAGTTTTTCCACTATTGTGAAGTGAGGGGTCTGTGCCTTGAACCCTCATGAATGTGGCAGGCCCACATACTGTTGCCTGCTAAAGCACTCCCTTATATCGATTGTCAATTGCTGGTTACAGCACTGTATCTGGTTGAAAACCACTCAGGTATCCTAGGGTACCCCATGGTTAATTGCTTTTTTGTTTATTGCTACAAGACCCTGAGGGCCATCCATAGAATCATAGACTCCTTCAGCTTGAAGAGACCCCAAGAGCCATTGAGTCCAACCTCATTCTTCCAGACAGGAAGACACCGTCAAACCATTCCCTTTGACAGATGGCCATCCAGTCTCTCTTTAAAAATCTCCAAAGAAGGAGACTCCATCCACACTGCGAGGCAGCATATTCCATTGCTCTTATCATCAGGAAGTCCTTCCTAATGTTTAGGTGGAATCTCTTTTCCTGTCGTTTGAATCCATTGCTCCACGTCCTAGTCTCTGGAGCAGCAGAAAAGAAGCTTGCTCCATCCTCCATAGGATAACCTTTCAAATGTTTCCACGTGGCTCTCACGTCTCCTCTTAACCTTCTCTTCTCTGGGCTAAACATCCCCAGCTCCCTCAGCCGCTCCTCAGAGGGCTTCAGGGTTTCCAGACCTTCCGCCTTGATCCAGCTTGTCCGTATCCTTCCTGAACTTTGGTGCCCAGAACTGGCCACAGGATTATTCCAGGTGGGGTCTGACCAAAGCAGCCAAGAACTTCATTCCCATTGAGCTGAAGGGAGACTGAGGGGAGAAAGGTGGACAAATCGACCGTGATAAAATTGGCATCGTGATGTGGAGGTCATTGCAGACAGAAAATGTGAGGCTCATTAGAGGCAGCGGCGTTATTGACATTCTGATCCATTTGCTTAGCTTAGGTGCAATTAGGCGAAACCTCATCCGAAGGGGGTCCGGTTGCCAAGGGCTTGGCTTAGGGTTGCTGCCAATTTTTCCACCTTTGGCACGGATCCTGTGCTCTCCACGATACGGCACGGCTTCTGGCCGCCCTGGGAAGCCGGGGAAGCTTCCTACCTTTCCTTCTCACAGGCGAGGAGGAACAATTTTACCCTTTTCTCCTTGTGACAATAAACTCATAGAAATCTGTGGAGTCTTTGAAGACGGTTGTGTAGTTTGGGCCTTTTTTTGTGGAAAAAAAAAAGTGCAACGGAGGGGTTTGCACCAAAAAACGGCATTTTCCCCATAGAAGACAAGTTAGCTGTCCAAAACCTAGCATTCGCGGCATAGATAATAACACTTCTGCAAAGAAAAGATCCATGCATAGAAGATGGCATTTTCTGCAAGAGAAATGCCATTTTCTTAGAAAAACAAAAAATTACTTTCTGTGCAGGTGAGTAGTTTTCTGTAAAGGGAATGTGGTTTTCTTCACACACAAAAATGTGCATTTTTCTTGCAGAATAAATCCTGAGCTGTGAGGATTCTCACTCACCTTAGATTCTGCTCCTTAAAATTGAGAAGCCTGTTTCTCAACAAATTTCCCATTATTTCTGAATATTTTTCCCAGTCTTAGCTCTGATCTGTTCTTCCTTGGGCGCCTTCCAGCTTGTCCGTATCCTTTCTGAACTATGGTGTCCAGAACCGGACATAATATTCCTGCAGGTGGAGTCTGACCAGAGCAGAATAGAGTGGGACCATCACTTCCCTTGACTTAGACACGGTGGTCCTATTCATGCATCCTAGAATCACATTGGCCTTTTTAGCTGCTGCATCACACTATTGGCTCAGGTTTAGTTTGCATTTTATTATATTGACCAGTATTCCAAGTGAGGCCTGATCAAAGCAGAATAGAGTAGCACTTCTATTTTCCTTGATCTGGACACCACGTTATAGAACCAGGCTTTTTCAAGTCCCAGCCCAACAGGGATGGGCAGAAGGCATCTGCCTGGATAATGTGGGATTGTACCTCCTAGCATTCTTCACCATTGGCCAGGCTGCTGGGAGCTGCAGTCCAACAATATCTGGAGGACCACTCCTTTCCTAGTCCTACTCTGGCCACTACTTCACACTGTCTTTGTCCTTTTAAATGTTATTTTTTTTTTAACAGTAGGGATACTGAGTCAGGGGGTGAACAAGGAAAACAGGAGAGATTTCAGATCAGCTGTTTGGCTTTGCTTGTGGCCAGGAGAGGTGAAAAGAAGCCATCTGACCTTCAGCGTGGATTTTAATGTGTGATTTCCACCCAAAAATCCATAACACATGGAAGTTTTAAAAAAAAGAAATAATTAGAAAATTAGCAAATGCATCTGGAGAGGAGAAAGGAAGCAAAAGACCTGGGGCTGACTAATCCTATCCCTCCGCTAACTCTATTAAAGTTCACTGTAATTAGATTGTAAACTACCGCAGTATACATTAATGCACAAGAAAAGAACAAATTGAATTATAGCACAGGAAGCCGGCTGGTATCTGGAGGGGCTGTAAGTAAAATTAGCGATAAGTTGAACGGAACTCGACTCCGGCAATGTCTGCAAAAGGGTGAGATTGCAACAAGGTAAGCCAAACCTTGCCGAAATGGAACAAAGACCTTGGCCATGTCCGCACTACACTGTTATAGTGCTTTTATCTCACTTGTGGAATTCTGGGCTTTGTAGTTTCCTGAGGCCAAAGAGCTCTCTGGCTGAGAATTCTAAAGACCCCCCCCCAAACTGCGAAAGATGTTTAAAGTGGAATAATAGCACTATAACAGTGTAGTGCAGAAATGACCCTAGCTGACACAGGCCATTTCCACAGGCCAGCTGGCCCCCCCTAAACTGTAAACCCCAGGATTCCATAGGGTGTTGAAAGTGGAATAAATCGCGCAGTGCGGAAATGACCTCGGATGCTCTTGCTTGTTCCTAAATATGTATGAAAATTGAGGGCTTCCTTCTGCTTCGTTGGGTAAAAGTTGTTGTTTTTTTAATCACTTTATAAATATGCATTTCTCTGACGGCGGGTGTGGAGTGGGACCCCTATCAGCTTAGCTTGAGGAAGCTCCGTCATGATGAATTTAACGAGCTGTTGCTTAATTGCCCCAAAGGATGGAGGGGAAAGGATGGCTTGAATGAATGTCTAGGATGAGGATATAATTACAGGCAAACTTTGAACCTTTTTTTTTTTGGTTGCCAGAGAAGAAGGAGAAGGGTGTGGAAGGGGAGAAGGGGAAAGGATGGAGTTGGCTTGTTTTCAAGAAGAAATGGAGATGCACAAAGCAAATGGTGTGTTAATGAGAGCATGGAAGGACCTTGGCCATTATCAGGCTCTGATGAGTGCAGAGGGAAGGAGAACGGGCGAGAAATTAAAATCCAATGGCTAGAATTCACTATTCACCCTTTCGATTTCTCGTCTGTTCTCCTTCCCTCTGCACTCATCAGAGTCTGATCATGCCCAAGGTCCTTCCATGCTCTCATTAACACATCATGAATGGGTAGCCGTTTGCAACGGATCTGTGTTTGCAACCCCTGTGCATTCAATGGCTGCGTGCTTTACAATTCATTTACGATTTATGGTTCAACAACAGCCCTGGGAGGTAGGTCAAGCTGAGAGAAGGGGCTGCTCCAAGGTGATGCTTGGCTCATTCCCGTGCTCTAATCGCTGCACCGCACTGGAGCCATTTCCGCACTACACTGTTATGGTGCTATTATCCCACTTTCGACATCCTGTGGAATACTGGAGTTTGTAGTTTACTGAGGCCAAAGAGCTGGGAATTCTAAATGAGCCTCCCTAAACTACAAACCCCAGGATTCCACAGGATGTTGAAAGTGGAATAAGAGCACTATAACAATGCAGTGCAGAAATGGCCATAGTCTATAGGGCTGCCTGTCATACTTATGGGGGTGAGCAGGAAGGGGACGGTCTCCGGGGAGGAATTTTGCAGAAAAGTCTCCCCCACCCATGCAAAACCATCCATCTGTTGCTCCACCTTGCAAAGGTGTTACATGGTCTTATCACCAGAAATCCTGACATCAAAGTGGACCGACACCTCCTGGCTCAGGCTGTTTCTGCATGATGGGACTGTGCCACTTTGGGGACAGGATGGCAGCAGTCCGTAGGTCATGCTTCCACGTGACACTGTCACCGGTGCATTGCCATACCGTCACCGGTGCATTGCCATCCCGTCCCCAAGCGTCGCGCTCATGCAGTTTTCACAAAATGGAAAAAAAGTCCCTTTTGCACCTGCGATCGCACGGCACTCCATCACTCCCGGCCGTGTGGAAGCACAAGGGCGACACTTCCTTCTGTAGTGCAGCCGTGGCAAGTACCCGGCTGTGCTGCGGATGGAAGACGTGGCACCGTTGTGCTCCCTTCCGCATGGAGTGAGCAGATGTGGACGGGAGCATTGCTGACACGCTCCTTTCCGAACCTGGCATTGCAGCGCGACAACACGGAAGAGAGTTGTCATGTGGGAAACGGCCTCAGAGAGGCTGAGGAATAAAGAGGCGAGGCAGAGAACCCTGCTGTTTCTCAAATTTTGCTGCTACTCCCCTGGTTGCACAGGGGACACCGTCTACCTCAATCTTTTCACGTCATCCTCCAGCCGTCAGCAATGCCCAAATCACCCTCTTTCAGCCGCACATCTTTCGACATCATTTCTGGACTGCCTCCCTCCCTCTCTCCACCTCTTTCTCCAACATCTGTCATCTCCTCTCCATCCTCGATGAGATGAACAGCAGGGAGAAATCTCAAATTGGACACCTCCTGATCGATAAGTGGAAAGCGCACCCCTCGCAAAGTCCCCATTAGCCTGCTTTTCTGGCTCGGTCTGTCCGGCTTCCCGGGGTTTTTGCTGGCAAACCGGCGATCAATTTCAAAGGTCTCCGAGAAATGGATATATGTTTCCCCACTCGCTTGCTTCTCCTGTTCAATTTGATTTGCATTTAAATATATTTTTTTCTCTCTCCTCCAAGTCATTTTTTTCTTTTCGAAAGATTTCTTGGGTACCCAATTAACTGGAAAGATATTTCTTCCCCCTTTCTCCCTTCTTTGCAATTCCTCATTGAAGAGTAATGATTTCGGCTCATAAATGAAAATTACTTTTCTATTTAGATCCCATAACTTCCTTTTGGTGAAGGCAGTGGGTTGGGGGAAAGAGAGAGGGAGAGAGGGAAGCTAAGTACAGCTCTTGGGACATTAGGACTTATTAATTTCAAGCATTGCGCTTGGAGAGCAGGGTTAACCCCCAAAAGTATTACAAAAGGATTTAATGTTGGGGTGATTAATTATCTTGCAAGGTTTTACGGGGAGGGAAACAGCAGCTTTTGTGCAACAAGGCAATAGGAAGATGAGGACAACTAAGGATACGGGAGGCTTTTTCAAGTGCGCCTAGAAGGAAAAATCAAGGTATCAAGAAACCGGAATGTTTACCATTAAGGGTCTTTCCGCACTAGACTGTTATAGTGCTATTATTCCACTTCCAATATTCTCTGGAATCTTGGGGTTTGCAGTTTAGGGAGGAGCATTTAGGAGTCTCAGCCAGAGAGCAATTTGGCCTCAGCAAACTACACACCCCAGAATTCCACAGGAGGCTGAAAGTGGAATCATAGAATCATAGAAATGTAGGTTTGGAAGAGGCCCCAGGGGCCATCCAGTCTGACCCCTGCCATGCAGGAACACCCTCAAAGCACTCCCTTGGACAGATGGCCATCCAGCCTCTGCTTAAAAACCTCCAAGGAAGGAGGAGACTCCGCCACACTCCATGGAGGCAGCAGATTCCATAATAATAGCACTCTAACCGTGTGGTGCGGAAAGGCCCTAAGTTGCAAAATCATGGCCTCTTTTAAAAAACGAGTGTGTTCTGTTGATTTAACATTTAGTGCCTTACAACTTGTAAGCTGCCCGAAAGGAGAACTCTCTCTGACACCTTGAAGAAGCATCCATCTCTCTTTGCTGCCCAGATGCAATTCATTTGCCTGGCATTGTATCGCCGATGGCAGGCCGGCCCTAGATGTGGGTCAGTCAATTAACGGCATGAAAGGAAGCCGGAGTAATGCGGCTGCATTTGCAGAGATACCGAGGCAATCTCCCTATAGCAGGAAACGGAGAAATGACTTTTCTCTTCCCTCTCTGCATCAGAATAACAAGCTGTCCTTTAATGAAAAAACAGTCCGTGTCACATTTGAGTTTGGTTTTGTCCCTGCAGTGGGGGGTTCAGGGCAGCAGAAAGGGAAAATTTGGCTCCGGGTTGCTGGGATCCTCCCGGCTCAAATGGCTCTCCCAGCCTTTGCGGCTTTAACTACAGACTATGCTGCGAGGATTAGGAAGAGTTCTATAGGGGCCAGGAGAGTCCTCTTATTTACTGTATTTGTTTGTTGTTGTTGGCATCCAGTATTGCAGCTACGGATTAGCAGCCTTGAGTTCGGACAACAAAGGCTGTTGAGAGTCATAGGATCAGAGAATTGGAAGAGACCCCAAGGGCTATCCAGTCCAACCCATTCCGCCCTGCAAGAAAGTACCATCAAAGCATTCCCAACAGATGGCCATCCAGCCTCTATTTAAAAAACTTCCAAAGAAGGAGACTCCACCACATGCCATTGAGGCATCAGCACATTCCACTGTTGAACATCTCTTACCCTCAGTTCTTTCTAATGTGTAGGTGGAATCTCTTTTCCTGAAGGTTGAATCCATTGCTCCGTGTCCTAGTCTCCAGAGCAGCAGAAAACAAGCTTGCTCCATCATCTGTCACTCACCTGGTTCTTTTCCCCCTCTGGATTCCTCCCTGGATCGGGTACTTGGAACTCAAGGGCTTCTCTATGTGGATCAGTGGATGCCATGCAATCCTAGAACCGTAGAGTTGGAAGAGACCTCAAGGGCCATCTAGTCCAACCCCATTCTGCCATACGGGAAGGCACCATCAAAGCATCCCTGGCAGATGGCCAGCCAACCTCTACTTAAAAACTTCTAAAGGGGAGGAGACTCCATCACACTCCCAGGCAGCAACATATTCCACTGTCAAACTGCTCTTACCCTCGGGAATTTCTTCCCAAGGTTTAGAGGAAACTTCTTTTCCTGGATTGATTGTGTTGTCCGGTAGGGTAAGCGAGACCAGATTGTCTCTCCAAACTTAACATCTGGACGCAGTTGTGAAAAAAGAACAAACAAGCAGAAGTCTATTAAGACACAATTAGATCACACATTAACCCCCAAACTGTTCCATCATTCACAGCTCCCTGAAGCCCTATTCCGTTCTTCCCCTGGTTGACCCATCTCGTCCCCATCTCTCAGCCATCTTTCCCTATCTCTTTGCAACCTTTTCCCAATTTATATCCCTAACTCCAGGCCATCTTACCTCTATCCGTCTTCTGACAGAGACAAGCCTCAGTTTTGCTTCCTTTCCCCCATAGACCCATTTTCATAGCATTCCCTGATGGCCTGGATCCAACCAAGGACCTCCTTCCGTGAGCCAAGAAAAGGTCCAACTGCTTGTGGAACTGATGAGTTTCTCAAGTTACCAACCGAATTCCAGCTTTTGTGCTGGACTCATCTCAGCCTGCTTCCTACGGTCCCTCTCTCACCCTCTCTTCTCCCCAAATATTTGTCCTCTTCAACACATCAGCCTCTGCTGCTCCCCAGGGTGCCACCTTTGAGGACATCAAGTCCCTGCAGAGCATAGAATAATAGAATCATAGAATCATAGAAATGTAGAGTTAGAAGAGACCCCAGGGGCCATCCAGTCCAACCCCCTGCCATGCAGGAACACCCTCAAAGCACTCCCAACAGATGGCCATCAAGCCTCTGCTTAAAAACCTCCAAGGAAGGAGACTCCACCACACTCCATTGAGACAGCGTATTCCACTGCTGGACAGCTCTGACCATCAGGAAGTTCTTCCTGACGTTCAGGTAGAATCTCCTTTCCTGCAGCTTGAATCCATTGCTCCTTGTCCTGGTCTCTTGAGCAGCAGAAAATAAGCTCTGACCATCAAGGAAGTTCTTCCTGAGGTTCAGGTGGAATCTCCTTTCCTGCAGCTTGAATCCATTGCTCCTTGTCCTGGTCTCTGGAGCAGCAGAAAACAGGCTGGTTCCATCTTCCACATTAACATCCCTTCAGATATTTAAACATGGCTATCCTGTCCCCTCTTAACCTTCTCTTCTGCAGACTAAACCTACCCAGCTCTCTTAAGTCTGTCCTCATAGGGCATGGCAAAGCTCTTCATGTTGGTAGTTCTTAATTTATGAGCTCATCTTTCAAAAAATGGCCCCGGAGACTTTCGAGGGCAATCACAAGGCCTGGTGAACAGGAGAGGCAATTTCCATCAGGAACTTCAGCACTCCGGGAGTTGTGTGTGTGTGTGTGAGAGAGAGAGTGTGTGGGTAAGGACAGCGCTGTAGTAAATACAGATGAGCTGGCATTGGGATG
Organism: Ctenosaura bakeri; assembly: GCA_948474755.1. Lineage (NCBI taxonomy): Eukaryota > Metazoa > Chordata > Lepidosauria > Squamata > Iguanidae > Ctenosaura > Ctenosaura bakeri. The sequence goes on from CAOLHI010004196.1 coordinate 109,652, forward strand.
AATGGAGACTGGAGGAGACCCCAAAAGTTCTGCGCAACCTTTTTGCCCTGCGGTGTGCCAGTGAGAGAGAAACTCTCATCCAAAGTATGAGCTATGGGGAAGGGATGGAAGGGGGGCCGGCTCTGTCATGAGGTAGAGTGAGGCAGCTGCCTCGGGTGCCAGACGCTGGAGGACATTGTTGGCATGTTGGTTGTTCTTCTCAGGTCCTTGTCCTTCCTCGGTGGGCAGAGCTGTGACCCTCCTTGACAGTCCGCTCCACCAAACTGGTCTGCCATTTTCGTTTCTGACGGAGACAGCCCTTGGAAAAGTTAGTTTCAGGGAGTGACAACTGAAAGGTGGAAGGAATATTCAAGAATATTCAACAAATGGCCCAAAATATGTGTTTCTCAAGTGTTGGAAAGTCTTTGCAGATTCTGCACAAAATTTGCATTGTTTTTTCTTTTTCACGGAATACCATTTTCTGTGCAGAAAGCATCAGAACATACTATTTCTTTCTGCACAAAAGGTGCATTTTTTCCCGCCGCAGAATAAGTCCTGAGCTGTGAATAAACTTCAAAAACTCGGCAGTTTCCAAATGCTCACACAGTGGGACGAAAAGTGCCCAAATCCCCCCGGGTCTTCCTTCAAGAATGAAACCAGCCTAGTGTTACATCTCCGCCACAACTCCCAGACTCCACGAACCAGGTGGGGGATTCTGGGAATTATAGTCCCCCAAAAATGATGTACCCAAGTTCTCAGTGGAGGAGATGATCTCACTGCTGGCCTTGAAGCAAGGTGAGATATACTGTTCTTGGGTCTGGAGGTTCTACTCAACAGCCAGGGCCACAAATAGCCATCGACAGAGCTGTCTCGGGTCTACCAGTTTCTCCTTCCATATATTCCCAGTTGGGCATTTATCTCCTGGGGTTGTCACCGGCCTGGGTCCAGCGGTGGTCAGTCTTAGGAAGACGGGCATGGAAGGCGAACCCAAAGAGGGGCTTCCTTCCATAGGGCATCATCCCAGAAAGAGGGGGAGCACTGTCTGTGGCTGGGAGGTCCCTTTTCTTTCACCCATGAAGTGCAAAGCCATAAAGAAAAAGGCTGCTATTTTGCCAGTCAGTTGAATTTCATTTTGTTCGACCCGGAATGTATTTTCTACTTAATGAACCTGCCAGGTTTTTTACGACCACCAGTCTCTGGAAGAGAGTGAGCAAAGCAGGCAGGTCGGGGGAGGAAATATGGGAAGGAGGGAAGGAGGAAAACAAAAGACAGCGCATGTGTTCTGGAAAGGTCCAGAGATAGCTCTGCTGGAAGCCAACCTCAATTTCTCCAGAGATGTAATTAATCACCGACCGGTAGGAAATGCACCTTTAGTCAGGTTCCTTCAAGGTCAGGCCATTGCCTGGCTTAAAAGACAAGGCTAGGCTTGATTAATAGGAGCATTAACACCCTATGGAGAAATTTTCCAGGGTTCCAAAGATGTTACAAGGCAAAAGAGTGTCGCCAAAGTTGCAAAGAGCACAGAAAAGGTGAAGCGTGCCTAGAACAGGATGGAAAATCGTGAAACTCTCCAGATACAGAAGTCATAGAAGTTCCAGAAGCCGTCAAGTTCAACCCCTCTCAATACAGCAGTTAGAGTAAGTCACTCTCCAGCCTGTTTTGGAAGACATCCAGAGATGTTTATACTCCTTGATGCAGCCCATAATTGCATTGGCTTTTTTAGCTGCCGCATCACACTGCTGACTCAGGTTCCGCTTGCGGTCCACTAAGACTCCTAGATCGCTTCCACATGTACAGTCTTCAAGCCAGGTATCACCCGTCCTATATCTATGCGTTTCATTCTTTCTTCTTAAGAATGAGCATTTCTCCTGCTTAAAATTCATTTTATTAGTTTTGGCCCAGCTCTCTCATCTGCTAAGATTAATTTGAATTTGGATAGTTGCAAGAACTTATCTGCTTTTCTGGAGCATCTGGCTGGCCCTTATTGGAAACCGGAGACTCCGTCCTGAATCGTGTTGCCGATTGCCACTGGGGTAAACCTAATTCTGAACCTGAATTCGGATCGTGTCTTCTGGTGTATTAGCTACCCCTGCTAAATTTGATGTCATCTGCAAATTTTATGAGCATGCCCTCTATTTCTTCATCCAAATCAGAAGAAGTCGAATAGCAAGACCGAACCCTGTGGCACCCCACTCGTCACTTCTCTGCAGGAGGGAGCGGAGCTTTTGGGTTTGGCCAGTCAGCTGGTTACAAATCCACCTAACAGTAGCATTGTCTAAACCACATTTTACTACCTTGTTTTAAGAATATTATGGGGGACCTTGTCCAAGGCTTTACTTTTGCCATCTTGACCACACTCTCTGGTTGCTTGGCCCCACGTTTCTTGCTTTTCCTCCATGAAATTTTTTAAATTATTATTTATTTGTATCCCGCCTCTCCATATGGATCGAGGCAGCGAACAACTTACAAATAGCATGTATTTCGAAAGATTTCTATACCTGCCCCCAACAAGCTGGGTACTCATTTTACCGACCTGCGGAAGGATGGAAGGCTGAGTCAACCTTGGAGCCCGGCAGGATCGAACTCACAACCCTGTGGCTTGCAGTACTGGCATTTAACCACTGAGTCTTGGAGAGCGTGCACCAGATGGAGAAATAAATGGGGACTATACTGTCTTCCTTCCTTTTTTGCTCTCCCAATCCTTTCCAGCCCAATTTTGGACCTGCCTGGAACGGATACGTGTGATTCTAACCATTCCAGTCAAAGAGATTTACTGGAATGAGAACAAACGTAGAGTCACAGGTTTGGACGCTGATTCTGCTCCCCTGGCTTCTTGTTAACGCCAGTCCCCATTATTTTAAGAACCTTTCAATCCTGCCAACCTGTTCTCTCTCTCGCTCCCTTTCAAATCCCTTCTCCTTTCTCTGGCCTGTCTTTTCAAAGGGTGCCCAACGTTCTTTTCCTGCGTACCGCATTCGGATGCAGCCTTCTGAATATGGAGCAGGTTCTCTTTCATGTGCCATTCTCTTGCGGATCAAAAAGCCGAGCTTCTCAAGATGTTTTCTCGTGGAGCTGTCTCCTCATTAAAATCAAATAAAACTGAGAGATAAACAGCCCAATTCTTCCTGCTGCCTGGCTCGAAGAGTCCACACCCTGATTGGCTTCACACCATTCTCCTCTCCTTTTGGCATATGGATGTATTTCACAGAACAATCATGGGCTGCTTCGTTGCAATGCAACTCTCCTCTTGCAAAATCACATTGCTCTTGGGAGTTAGAGTTTCCCAGGGTATTTGTGGGAAATTCTCTGAAAGCTAAAATGGTTAAGAATCAGCCTTCTTTTAGCAGAGTTGCAGAAAAAGCATGTCCCAATCTCTGTGTGGCTTCCCTACACTGTGAGTGACTTAGAAAGCACAACAAGGCAGGCAGTTTCAGGTTGCAGTTTGAAAAGTTTCCTAATGAATTTTACAATCACATACGCCTTGCAGAGCCTAGATCCTAGCTAGCTAAGAAAAAATTAGGTAAGATAGTAGCTTTATGCATAACTCACCATCTTCTTGGTGGAGAGGCAAAGCACAGTCTGAGGGAAGGAAGTAGAAGCAAAATGGCAAAGAGAAGGTCTGAGAAGTGGGGTCTTTTATGTAAGGCCAAGGACCCCAGGGTCTATCCTGGGGTCACATGGTCTGGCCACCTAGATACCATAGCCACACATTTAAATAACACAGAAAGCAAGGGTGAGGCTTTAGGTGAGAAGGCAGAAGGCTTTGACATGCAAAGGGGAAAAAAACTCCATGCTAGCTAAGCCCCACTTGCCCTACAACAAGAGGGGCTGGGAGAGAGAATGTTGGAATTTTCCAACAATTACACAATCTCATCAATGCATGTGGTTGGCAACCCGTAATGCAATTGCCGTGCTCCGTGCACAAAGTGCAAACTCAATGCACAAAGGCTATTCATGTTCTTTAATGTGCAGCTCTCCTCCTACACACCATTATGAAAGAAACCAGAACCTCAAGGGTCAAGAAGTATCATTAAACAGCAAAGTCAGAATTGTCCATGCCATCTTATTTCCCCTTTCTGTGTATGGTTGTGAAAGCTAGACAGCGAAGAAAGTTGACAGGAAAGGATCGACTCATTTGGAAAACGATACCTTGGACTGCCGGAAAGACAAATAAATGGAGCCCAGAGCAAAGAATATGCGAATCACCCCTAGATGCCAAAATGACTAAACTGTGACGTTTTGGACATATGAGAATCCATGGCCATTTCCGCACTAGCCTGTTATAGCGCTCTGATTCCGCTTTCAACATCCTATGGAACCCTGAGGTTTGCAGTTTCAGGAGGGGCCTTTGGGTCCCTACTGAAACTGCAAACCCCAGGATTCCATAGGATGCTGAAAGTGGAATCAGAGCGCTATAACAGGCTAGTGCGGAAATGGCCCATGTCTCAGTAGCCCAGACAATGTCAGGTAAGGTGAAAGGCAATTGGAAAAGAGGAAGACCACCTTACACGGGTCTTACCCCTATGAGATGGGGGACATCAGGGTCCACCCACAAAGCCAGGCTCTACTTGGAGTTTGGGGGGTTTATAACCCAAGGAGGCCTGCGAGAGAAGGGTAAGGGGTCATCGTTTGGGTCTCCATCATTCGTGGGCATCTCTGTTTTGGCCGCCTTCCCTCCTCCACCCCTCTCCCGCCTAGAAAACCTGAAAGCCATTTAACCAGCAAGACTGCGGATAATGAAGCTCGGGGACGCGGCAAAACTGGCAGATTTAGCCGCTGCCTCGATGACTTTGCAATACCAGCAGGTTTCAAACCTCGCTCCTAAAATTCATTAATGAGGCCGCTTAGCTGCCGTCCCCGGGGAAGGTGTGTTCCTTGTGCCTTGTTAGGACACAAAGACTTGCAGAATAAATGTGTTCAGCTCTGCAGTACCAAATTAGATAATTCCCACTATTATAGGGTAAAAAAAACCCAAAACCCTTGTCTATCTTGTCTATTCCATTGGATGGTGGGGGGGAAGAAACCGAAAACCGCCAAATCTCTGATTTAATGAAAGCTTGCTGTGCCTTCCAGCCCTGCGTTCTCCTAAAGCATAGACAGGCACTGCATAGCCCATGGGCCACACGTGGTGTTTTGGTGGTAATCGTTGTTACCATCCTGTACCACCCTTCCAAAGAGATGTGAAATTTTCGTAAATATGGAATTTCCTGCTAGAAGATATGCTGGTTGGAGATAAATGTATATGTTTCTCTTTATATATCTTTGCACTCTTCTAGTTAATGAAATAGGTAAATAGTTAAAGATTTGAGTATGGGTGAAAGACATTTCCATCAGGTTTGGGAGGGACGGGTTGCGCCAGGAGAAATTACTTAGGGCCTTTCCGCACCGCCCTGTTATAGTGCCACTATTCCACTTTCAACATCCTCTGGGATTCTGGGCTTTGCAGTTTAGGGAGGGGCATTTAGGATTCTCAGCCAGAGAGCTCTTTGGCCTCAGGAAACTATAAATCCCAGAATTCCACAGAAGGTTGAAAATGGGATAATAGCACTATAACCATGTAGTGTGGAAAGGTCCATAGAATCATAAGAGCTGGAAGAGACCAGAAGGGCCAGCCAGTCCAACCTTATTCTGCGATGCAAGAAATAGGATCATAGATCTGGAAAGGACCACAAGAGGAAGTTAATTATACTTAAACTAAGTAACTGATACAGGATTCTGGCTTTTGTTTTAACAATAAATGCAAGTTGCCTTGGGTCCCATGCACAAGGCAAGTGGGATAATAAAGAAAGGAAGGAAGAAAGACTCACCCTCCTGTTCATATTTCTCTGCATCTTCTATGCAGAAGCCCACTTGCGCTCTGGGGATTTGGGGAGTTGTAGTCCAACAACAAGAGCCAGGGCGGTGTAGTTGTTTGAATATTGGACTATGATCCTGGAAACCAGGGGTCAATTCTCCGCTCAGCCATGGAAACCCACTGGGTGACCTTGGAGGAGTCACACGCTCTCAGCCCCCAGAAAACCCCATGATAGATTTGCCGTTGGGTTGCCATCAGTCAGAGATGACTTGAAGGCACCCAAAAACAAGACCTGGAGAGCCAAGTCTGAGGCTCACACTCGAGGAGAGGAAATTCCAAACAGGACGGCCCTGAGAACGTTGGTCAAAAGTATAGTGTCGCTTTTTGGATCTGGGCACAAACTCTGGGTGAAGAAGCGCAAGGCAACAAGTAACTTGCTTTCATCAAAAACCTTCGTTTTTAAATAAATTCCTGGGGCAGAAACTTCAAAGCTTGGAGAAGTGCGGATGGGTCAAAGAACAGCCCTCATCCCGGATGATCAAAGCAGGGAGCTTAATGCACAATTGAATCGCCACCTCGGTTCCCTCCTTCTTTTGCAATGCCAGGTTCTTCTGTTCCTCTTGGAAAAAGACTTTTTCCAACGGCCTAAGGTCGACGTTTTTAATCTGTATTTAAAAGGGAGCGTCCCTGCAGCACAAACCCTTTGACAAATATTCTCATTAGGGCAAAGCTTTAATGCCCAAAAGCCTACCTTTATAATTAGGGAAAGGAAAGAACAACAACAACGACAGAAACCTTTGAGATTTCCCTCTTTGCAAAAACGGTTTCAACTGCCGCAGCAGGAGCTCTAGGAAAGAACATTCGACAACTCCAGGAAAATTACAGTATCTGATTAAAACAAGGGGCGGGGGGGGGGCGAGAGAAGAGGTTATATAGGGCCATTTCTGCACCACACTCTTATAGTGCTATTATTCCACTTTCTGTGGAATTCTGGGGTTTGTAGTTTCCTGAGGCCAAAGAGAATCCTAAATGCTGGCTGAGAATCCGAAATGCCGCTCCCTAAATTGCAAAGCCAGGATTCCACTGGATGTCGAAAGTGGAACAATAGCACAATAGCCGTATAGTGCAGAAAGGCCCACGGTTTCAGGCCATTCTCTCAAAAAGTTCAAGGTCCAGCCACCTAGTGGGACCTATATGGATTTCCCCCCCAAGAGGAGCTGTTCCGGGGCTGTGAGTCTGTCACCCTCCCTCCATATCCAACCTCAATGAGATAGTGGCCAAGATCCTACATCGTGGTCTACATTGTGTAACTTTATGATACCTTAACTACTGTCATGTCCTGGAGAACTTGCTCTCAAAAACTTTGCTCAGAGTTCCCAATAGAAGTGCTTCTTTTAAGAAAAGCAAGCAACACAGGAACTTTCCAAAAGATCTAAGTTGGTTACAGGTTCTATACCTTGTCATATGAATTTAGGCACACACGTCAATGATTGTCATAAATGTCAAGTCACCCCACCAGCACAGGCATTTTTCTGTGCTTCCAGTTATTTGCATCTCTTTCATCCCAGGAACAACCCTGAGTCCTGTCCCCTTATCTATGCATGGTGCATTCTCATAACACCTTCCTCCTACCTCACTGCAGAAATTAATATTGACCAGCAGTCAATTCTCCACTCAGCCATGGAAACCCACTGGGTGACCTTGGAGGAGTCTCACACCCTCAGCCCCCCCAAAATTAATATTTCTGCACAGAATTCACTACAGCAGTTCCGAATGCAAAACCTATGCATGCATGACTAGTACTGCAACCACAAGGTTGTGAGTTCGATCCTGCCCGGCTCCAAGGTTGACTCAGCCTTCCATCCTTCCGCAGGTCGGTAAAATGAGTACCCAGCTTGTTGGGGGCAATTAGCTAAAACACATTGTAAACCGCTTAGATAACACTCAGTTGATAAGCAGTATAGAAATAAATGCTATTCCTATATTGCTATATTGACCGGGTTTGTGTTCACAATCCCTTTGTATTCACTGCTTTAGGGAATGCATGAGGACCGTGAAACCCCCCGATCCTGTCTTACTGGGCAGAAACTTCTGTGAGTGGCAGGGATCTGTCCCCCTGTCAATCAGAAAGCGGCCGACTGATGTTTCCATCCCCTCCTGTGAGTATTTTCCTTTGCAACAATCAGAACAAGATCCTTGTCATAATTCCTCTTCGCACCAGAGTTTGGAAGCTGCTTCCCGATAAATGGGAGAACAGACCCCTATTGCTTGCAGTGGCCGCTACCCGATAAATAGGGACTGTGGGAATTCGGGCTGGGAGACACTAATTGGCTACATAGCTGAGCTCGTTATGTAGATTAATAGCTGATGGAGTATTCTGAGCCTTATTTTATGCACCTAAAAATGTTGTTTTCTGCACAACCGAGGTGCAAACGTTCCACAGAACGCATCCCGAACGGCGAATAGTCTTTGCAAACGGCTGTCGTTTTCAAAGACTTTCTCACAGTGGGAAAGTAATTGCTGAAATTAATCACTGCCTCCTTCAAAGGCTAATTTTTCAAAGAATAACCTCCCCAGGAAAGAATGCCCTGGAGTTTTCTAGCTGCCCTCCTTCCTGGTTGAAAAGAATCCCAGCTCTTGGGTCAACAATTCAAGCAGAAATCTTTATGCGTTTATCCCGTTTTTCCCGGCCAGCCCCTCCCAAAACTGCAAACCCCAGGATTCCATAGGATGCCGCAAGTGGAATCATAGCGCTATAACAGCCTAGTGCGGAAATGGCCTGTGATTCTACTAGGAATAGAGAGGATTTGCATTTGCTTGATGGCTAGGCCCAAGTTATCTGTTGAGCCAAAATTGTCAGCTAAAGAGAAGCAGGGGAGAGAAAAGGAAGTGGGGAAATGGAGGGAGAGAACGAGAGAGGGAGAGAATTTTGCCAGGCAAGGACAAGCGCTCTTAATGAGGTTTTCCTAATTGCATTATGCATTATACTATTTTATCCTTTTGCAAGCAAGGGGCCTGAGCATCTGGAGGCGAACATAATATCCAGGTGTGTGCCACGCTGCCAGCTCACGATATTTAAAGGGTAATTTACTCGAGACAATGCCTCGCGGACCCGATCGATGCCATCCGAAGCGACAATTACGCCGGGTCACGTGGGCCCCTTTCGTGGCCCCGGGACAAGGCCTGTAAATGCGGAAACAAATACAGCTGATTGCAGTTAGGAGAGTAGCAGATATATATATATATATATATATATATATATATATATATTCCCTTTTCCAGAGGGTTGCAGAAAAATGAGAAGCGTTGCCGTGCCGCTGAGAGACCTGTTAATGAAATTAAAATTCCAAAGCTATGCATTTGCACTCTTGGCATAAAGATTCTTGCCACCCTCTCCTTTGGCAATTGCAGCCAGAAAAAAAGGGGAAAAAAAGAAAAAGCGCTTTCAGGGAAATTGGTTGACTGCTGTTCCCAGAATCCCCAGGGCCCGGTTGTGGATGATGGGCCATGCAGTCCAAAAGAGTAAGCCTCCCAGGCTCTGTCTGGAAATAAAGGAGGTGAAGGAGGAATTTGCTCAGAAGCTGAGGTCTCCTTATGGACCTGAAATGCTTTGCATTTTGGGTGCCGTATCCTGGAAGGATCCCCTAGAGCAGCCGTGCTTAACCTGGGGTCTGGGGACCACCCCGTTACCCCAAAACATAGGTGACTGAGGGGTCCCACCTACGATCCCAATGCCTCCATGAAAGGTGGGGAAAATTAGCTCAAGAGGAAGGTTAAATCAAGCAAGATCTTCCACCTGTTCTTACAGGTACTTGTGCAGGGAAGAGCCAGCCAGAGATCCAAAATAATCTAAGAGGTGTTTTTAATCTAAGAGGTGGATGGGGTACATTTTAATGTTTTAATGTGTTTATATATTTTTGTAATGCTGCCTCGATCCACTGGGAGAGGCGGGATAAAAATATTATTATTATTATTATTATTATTATTATTATTATTATTATTATTATTATTATTATTTATTGGGGAATTATCACACACACAAGATTCACTTGGTCACATACTCACGGAAGGGAGAAGAACCAGAAAGCAAAGCTTAGGGAATGGGAGATTTTTACCGACCCAGAAGACCAATGAAGAAACAGCGATGTGGCTTAGACGCAGGTCTAAGAGCCTTTCCACACTGCACTGTTATAGTACTATTATTCCACTCTCAACCTCCTATGGAATCGTGGGGTTTGCAGTTTAGGGAGAAGCATTTTAGAATTCTCAGCCAGCGAGCTCTTTGGCCTCCGCAAACTACAAATCCCAGAATTCCACAGGATGTTGAAAGGGGAATAATAGCACTATAACAGGGTAGAGCAGAAAGGTGCATTATGTATCATAGAGTTGGAAGAGACCTCAAAGCCGTTGAGTCCAACTCCTAACATGCAGGAATAAACCATGAAAGCATTTCCCACAGATGGCCATCCAGCTTCTGTTGACAAACCTCCAAAGAAGGAGACCCCATCACACTCCATAGTCTATTCCACTGCCGGACAGCCCTGACCACCAGGAAGTTCTTCCTGAGGTTCAGGTGGAATCTCCTTTCCTGCAGCTTGAGTCCATTGCTCCTTGTCCTGGTCTCTGGAGCAGCAGAAAACAAGCCCTCTCCTTCCTCTACGTGGCATCCCTTCAAATATTTAAACATGGCTCTCATGTCCCCTCTTAACCTTCTCCTCTGCAGACTAAACATACCCAGCTCTCTAAGTCTATCCTCATAGGGCTTCATGGCTTCCAGACCCTTCACCATTTTGGTCGCCCTCCTCTGGACACATTCCAGCTTGTCGACATCCTTCTTGAATTGGGGTGCCCAGAACTGGACACAGGATCCCAAATGAGGCCTAACCAAAGCAGAATAGAGTGGTAACATTACCTCCCTCAATCTAGACACCAACCACCTATTGATGCAACCAAGAATTGCATTGGCTTTCTTGGCTGCTGCATCACACTGCTGGCTCATATTCATATTGTGATCTACCAAGACTCCTAGATCCTTTTCATATGTACTCCTATCCAGCCACACATACCCCATTTCCACTGTGAAGAAAGAACACATTTCCAACGACTGCAGTGCAACACAATGCAAGAGCTCCTGGAGAGCAAGGATGTTGAGGGACAAGGACAAGGCAAAAGTGGGATTTTGGAATTGCTATGATGTGTGTGTTAAGCCCTGTGGAAACTACCAGCCACCCCTAGTGGAAGAGAGTAGAAATGAATTAAAGGCTGAGAAAATGTGAAATTGCCCGGCCCTACCATTGGATATTGGCACCTCCTTATAGGTAAGTAGTGAGGAATCCTATACAACGGAGTCACACAGGTCCCTTCCTGTAGATTTACTACTCTTTTGGCATGTTGAAAGAGGAATAAAGTGTACCCACCTGCAAGCGTGAATTATGCATCAATGTTGTGCCTTGCAGGACGGCGTGGAAAACCGCCGCATGCATAAATAATTAGCCGCTCGCCATAAAACCCCGACGCAAAAGGCACGGAGGAAAATAAATTAGGAAGAGGAATTAGACAGCGTCGGCAAAGGAGCCCTGACCCAGGGGGCCAGTCAGAATGCGCAGCCACGTTCCTCCCGCCGCGTTTATCGCTCCCTGAAACGATGCCGCCCGGGTACGCCGCTCTCGCTGCCATCTGTCCCTGTATCGCCGGAGACTCCATGGATTTCCTGGCGCTGCGCAATTAAGCGCTTCGCAAGCAGTCAATGCCATGGTTATCCCACTGCGGTTGGGATGAGACAAATTCCTCCCTTCTTCCCTTCCCGTGGAGCATCATCGGGGAGGTGTGTTGCACATCTGGTGTGGAACAAGCTAAGGATAAATGTTCTTTGTTGAAGCCAGACTTTCTCCACGTTGGGTAGATAGAGCGATCAGGTCAAAACTGTGGCCATTTCCGCACTAGACCGTTATAGCGCGATGGTTCCACTTGCAACATCCTATGGAATCCCTGCCGGCCCCTCCCGAAACTGCAAACCCCAGGATTCCATAGGATGTTGCAAGTGGAATCATCGCACTATAACAGCCTAGTGCAGAAATGGCCTATGATACAAAACCTGTTAAGTCCGCTGTGTTTTGGAGTTTGCTGTTGAGCATGCTGGACTTTACTGTCCTTGATTCAGCCCGATGGATCCTGTAGTCCTTGAAGCGACGATGTCTGTTCTGGGACCTCTGCCACAGAGTTCTTTGAAATGTGGCACAGAGATAAGACGTTCCAGTTTGCCCTCACAGGTTTATCTTTCAGGGATTTGATTATTTGCAAGTATCTCCAACCCACGCCCCTGCCCCTCCAAAGCTTCTTTTCATTCATTTTTTCATTAATTCATTTCACACTTCTCAACATCTCCAATCAAAACACACAGCCCTTTAAAAACACACTTCTGGATCTCCTCTACCAGCTGCTGCCTGACCAGCTAAGGACAAATTGTCGTCTTAGTAGACCATGACACATGAGCCAGCAGTGTGATGCGGCAGCTAAAAATGCCAATGCAATTCTGAGCTGCATCAATAGGAGTACAGTGTCTCGGTCAAGGGAAGTGATGGTACTGCTCTGTTCTGCTTTGGTCAGACCTCACCTGGAATAATACCGTCTCCAGTTTTGGTCATGACAATTCAAGAAATATATTGACAAGCCAGAAGGTGTCCTGAAGAGAGCAACCAAAATGATGGAAAGCCTGGAAACCATGAAGCCCTCTGAGGAGAGGCTTAGCGAGCTGGGTTTGTTTAGTCTGCAGGAGAGAAGGTTAAGAGCGGACATGATAGCCGTGTTTAAATATTGGAAGGCACGCTGTGTGGAGGACGGAGCAAGTTTGTCTTCTGCTGCTCCAGAGACTAGGACATGGAGCAATGGCTTCCAAGTCAGGAAAAGAACTTCCTGGTGGTAAGAGCAGTTGGAGAGTGGAATATACTGGCTTGGAAGTGTGGTGGAGTCTCCTTCTTTGGAGATTTTTAAACTGAGGCTGGATAGCAATCTTTCAGGAATGCTGTAATTGTGGCAGAAGGGGGTTGGACTGGATGACCCTTGGAGTCTCTTCCAGCTCTAAGATTCTGTGAAGCTTAATCTCTGTGTTACAGTACTGGGGCTTTTTAAAAATGCATTAAAAAAAAAGAACTTTTCAAAATTCTGTGGTCTTGGCTGGTAAGAAGTCAGCGGCGAAAATGGCAAATAGGATCTGTCAGGTTGGCAGGACATCTGTCATCGGAATTGTCACCGGTGATGTTGCGATGATTAAATTTTTTCGTCCAGAGTCCCTGGCCCCTCTGCTTATTGAGCGAATCAAGCTCTTTCTATCGACAGCCGCATGAGTTAAAAGGGGGACGGCGCGAGGAAATCAATGAGGCATTAGGCGAGCAGGCCCACCGTCTTGCCGGGGGTGGCTGGAGCAGAGATGAAAGGCGGACCGAGATTCCCTCTTCTCCCGATGCACCCCAGGTGCCGATCTTCCTCCTATAGATTCCAACCCCTCCTCTCGCTCTCGTGCCGGCGGTGGTCTAGAAAGCATGGAACAAATAGTCGAAAAATGACCAAAAATGAAGATGAGTAGAAACTTGAATAGATGAGCATCAATCCATGATTGCAAGGAACTTTATGTGGGACTGCTTTTGGAAACCGTTTGGACCTCAGGAGGTCCAAGATGCTGTCCGGGGCTGGTTATAGGGAGCATATAACTCATCGGGAGTGCTTTGAGGGTGTTTATGCATGGCAGGGGGTTGGACTGGATGGCCCCTGGGTCTCTTCCAACTCTACATTCCTATGATTCTATCTAACATCAATAGGACTGTAGTGTCTAAGTCAAGAGAAGCAATAATACCACTCTATTCTGCTTTGGTTAGACCTCACCTGGAATCCTCTGTCCAGTTCTGGGCATCACAATCCAGGAAGGATATGGGCAAGCTGGAGTGTGTCCAGAGGAGGGCGACCAAAATGGTCAAAGGCCTGGAAACCATGAAGCCCTATGAGAAGTGGCTGAGGGAGCTGGGTGTGTTTAGAAGAGGAGGTGAAGAGGCAACATGATGGCTATGTTTGAAGAAATGTCATATGGAGGACGGAGCAAGCTTGTTTTCTGCTGCTCCAGAGACTAGGACATGGAGCAATGGCTTCAAACTACAGGAAAAGAGATTCTACCTAAACATGAAGAAGAACTTTCATGGCACCTCTTAGCCTTCTCTTCTCCAGGCTAAACATGGCCAGCTCCCCAGATAGATAGATAGATAGATAGATAGCTCGCTCAGGGATTCAGAAACAGCAGCTGGCATCTTCAAGCAGGAGTTCGTGTATCCCCTTGGTTTTAGTGTGTACTAGGGACCTTTCTGCACTACCCTGTTCTAGTGTTATTATTCCACTTTCATCAGGTTTGTAGTTTCCTGAAGCCAAAGAGCTCTCTGGCTGGGAATTCTAAATGTCTCCCCCTGAACAGCAAACCCCAGGATCCCATAGGGGGTTGAAAGTGGAATAATAGCACTATCACCGTGTAGTGCGGAAACGCCCTTCGACCTGCGTCTGAGCCACATTGCTATTTCTTCACTGCTCTTCTGGACGGCTCAATCTCTCCCATTCCCTAAGCCTCGCTTTCCAACTCTCCTCCCTTTACCTTTGGATAGCCTTGTGTGAGCGTATGACCGACTGAATCTTGCGTGTGTGATAATTCCCCAATAAAACACATTTATTTTGGATCTCCATAAAGGAGCTGAAGGGATGATATTCCGTATATCGGACTGTCACTTGAAAATTCAAACTGAAGTTCGGAGCGGATTCTGCAGCCCACTGGCACAGAAGCCCCTTCCTGGATTTATAGGCAAATTTTCTCAACCCAAGTCCCCAAACTCTTGGCCCCTTGGATAGAGAAATCTCCTCTTCTCCCTATTCCTCCCTCGTATGAATTTCTTTGCTCTCAAGTTTGCTTTTTAAAATTTATATTCCACTTTTTCCCTGTGTGGGAACCAAAAAACCCTTCTTTCTGTAAGAAGACATCTGCTTTGGTGGTGTATCCCTGAATGGCCAGGGGTTGGTCTTGGCGACGCTGGGGGTCTCTTCCAATTCTATGATTTTTATGAAATTTTCAAACGCCCATCAGATGCTGATTTTATTTTCAACTGGGCTGGAATGAAATTCTCACCCAGAACTGCTTTTGTGCTGCCTGGAAGACTGGCGTCGATCTTTAACCCTAAGATGGGTAGATATTTTTTTTTTCTCCCAAAGGTTTTACCCATCCAAGGGGCTCATTCCCGTTGCAATGACTGGTGCAAAGCCAACTCTGTAATGCTTTGTGATGAAGAATCCCTCCCTCCGAAGTTCCCTGGAAGGGGAGGCGGAGGGGAAAAGGTGGCAACCGAGAGGAAAAGTGGAAAGATCAGATGTCCAAGGGGGCACCCGGTGACGAGACTGCCCGACTTCTTCCAGAATCCCTCTCGGGGATTTTCCGTCAAGAGCAAAAGGGCAGAAAGGAATGATAAATTGAAGTTTATTCCAGCAAATACTCTGTTATCCTTTAACAAGCCCTTAATGGCGCCATGAGTCAGTAACAATCTCTCGGCGGCTGACAAGATGTTTTAACAACTACGGACCCCCTCCTTGAGAAGGCTGGGACTGCAGCGGAGGATAAAACATGAGCCAAAAGGCAACGGTAGACCATCCTTCCCAATAAAAGCTATGATGCTTGCAAAGGAGGAAGCGCCAAGATTGTGCCTTGATTTCCGTTCATTAGCTAGACTCGACTCACTCAATTAATTGCTGAATGGTGAGTCAAGACATAGATAAATCCAACGGATTCAATGGATCTACTCAAGTTCCGACTAGCAACAGGATTCGGACTTGGAGCTACCCAAGGTGCTGAAACTCTGAGTTGCTTGTTGCTCTTCAGGGTCCTGAAATTTCAGGCCCAAGGCAGTTGGAGCTTTCCGAGGTCCGGAAATTTCGCAACGACCTCAGAACTATCCACTTTTTAATTTCTTTTCTTTTTTTTTGAGAAGAGAAAAGTAAGATTTTAATCAGCCTCATGTCTGATACAACTAACTCTCCTCTCCAAAGATCAGACGGTGGCCTTTAGACAGATTGGGCAAGTTCAAGAAAGCTTTAGAAATTTGCCACCGAGATGAAAAAACACGACATTAATTATTGGCCTAGGAAGCCAGAGGAGTATGTATGTATGTATGTATGTATGTATGTATTTATTTATTTATTTTTAATGACTTATTTCCTTAACCATTTGAATGACATCCAGGGTGTGGTCTTTGCCCGCTTTCTGAGGGTTGGGTTTGACGGAGGAGCATACTTGAATTCCTTGATGAGGTTTTTGTGGATCTTCGGGCAGAAATCCTCCACGGTGGTCTCCGAAGACGGCACCGAGACCAGAGAGGTGTGACCTGGCCACTGGCCTTTGGGTTTGGTGAAGGTTCGGACCAGTTTCAAGTAGTCCCAGATCTTCTCCAGAGGGCTGTTGAAATTCCACCAGTGGGGTGCACAGGGATGGAGATGCAGTAAGGGACTCTTTTTACACGATGATGATGATGAGGGGGACATGATAGCCATGTTTAAATATTTGAAGGGATGCCACGTAGAGGAGGGAGAGGGCTTGTTTTCTGCTGCTCCAGAGACCAGGACAAGGAGCAATGGATTCAAGCTGCAGGAACGGAGATTCCACTTGAACCTCAGGAAGAACTTCCTGACAGTCAGGGCTGTCCAACAGTGGAATCTGCTGCCTCCATGGAGTGTGGTGGAGTCTCCTTCTTTGGAGATTTTTAAGCAGAGGCTGGATGGAGGGCTTTGATGTGGGTTCATAGCAGGGGGTTGGATTGGATGGCCCCGGGGGTCTCTTCCAACTCTACATTTCTATGATTTGATGATGATGATGATGATGATCCAAAGTTTTGATATTCCAAGACTGAGACAGCTGGAACTGTCCAAAGTTGATTGTGTACAGCTGAACAAGTGCCAAATCTCCAACCTGATCACATCC
The DNA here is from genome assembly GCA_948474755.1 of Ctenosaura bakeri. Lineage (NCBI taxonomy): Eukaryota > Metazoa > Chordata > Lepidosauria > Squamata > Iguanidae > Ctenosaura > Ctenosaura bakeri. The sequence goes on from CAOLHI010004196.1 coordinate 126,418, forward strand.
AAATAAGCCACATGTAAGCCTCCCTGTTACACCTGGGTCAATCTCCTTGATTCTATGGCTCTACTCTTCGTTGGCATCACGTAATACCCTAAAAGGATTCTGGCTTAGACATTATCCTTAAGACATCCCTAGTGGTGCAATACAGACGTTTCATATTGCTTTCGTGGCTTAATTCTCAGGAATCCTGGGATTTGTACTTGGAATTTTCCAGCTATAGAGCTCGTGAGCTCTTTTATTATTGTCTTGCTGTTCTTCCCCTTCAAGTCGACTCTGACTTACCGTGACCTTCTTGTAGAGTTTTCTTGGCAAGAGCGACTCAGAGGTTTGCCAGCATTGACTTCTTCTTGTGGAAGGTCACCTCCATCGCAACCGTCTATGAAGCTTTTTGGGGAGGGCAATTTCAGGTAAACTCAAAAATCGGTGAGGTCAAGAGTTCTCCCTAAGAGCAGGGCAGAGAAAGGGGATTTCTACCCAGCACTCACAATTCTCTCTTGCTTTCTCTGGATACAGACCAGGGCCATTTCCGCACTAGCCTATTATAGCGCGATGATTCCACTTTCAACATCCTCTGGAATCCTGGGGTTAGCAGTTTCGGGAGGGGCCGGGCGATTCCAGAGGTGAATTCAGAGAACCCTGGGATTCCAGAGGATGTTGAAAGTGGAATCGTCGCTTGGGTCTAGTGGGTCCTTTCCTTCTTTTAAAATCAATGTTATATTTGTCTCATTCCAGGAGTCCGGTTTCCCATTAACCATCATTTCATTAAACATTTTTCGCATGGGCTCTCTCAATTCGTCAGAAGTTTACATGTGCACAAAATCTTAAAGAAAATCATCTAAAAATGCTGCATAGATGGTATTTAGACCCTGTGAAGCTGGGAAATATATATAAGTTAAAAGACAAGAATTGCTGGAAGTGTAAGCAGGAAAACAGGACTTTTTTTCATATGTGGTGGCAATGCCCTAAAGCAAAAAATTACTGGAAAAAAGTACATAAAATGATGATGGACACACTACAGATAGAAATCCCAATTACGCCTGAGATCTTTTTACTCAATATGCTGCACCAAGTAGACAAAAAGTACAAAAATCATGAGACAATAATTTTATATATGATTACTGCGGCTAGAATACTGTACTCTAAATATTGGAAAACACAGGAAACACCATCTGTGGAAGAATGGGCACAGAAGGTTCTAGAATATGTCATATTTGATGACCTCACTTGTAGATCAAGAGGAGAAAAGAGCGGAGAGAAAGCTAACGGTTTGAGGTCGATAAAAAACATTTTGGAAAAGATTTGTCAGAGTGAAGAATAGTAAATAGATGGTTTGAAATAATATAATGTTAAGATAAGAGGGAAGAATACGGTTATGCTAATCTAACTAAAGGTAGAGGCAATGGTGGTATTTGATTTTTTTGTGTGTGCATTTTATTTGGGATAACAATATAGAAATAAAATCGAAAATCGAATAGCAGTACGTGTGAAAGGGATCTAGGAGTCTTCATAGACCACAAGCTGAACATGAGTCAGCAGTGTGATGCGGCAGCCAAGAAAGCCAATGCAATTCTCGGCTGCATCAACAGGAGTCTGGTGTCTAGATCGAGGGAGGTACTGGTACCACTCTACTCTGCTTTGGTTAGACCCCATCTTGAATACTGTGTCCAGTTCTGGGCACCCCAATTCAAGAAGGATATTGACAAGCTGGAGCAAGTCCAGAGGAGGGCGACCAAAATGGTGAGAGGCCTGGAAGCCATGAAGCCCTATGAGGATAGACTTAGAGAGCTGGGGATGTTTAGTCTGCAGAAGAGGAGGTTAAGAGGGGACATGATAGCCATGTTTAAATATTTGAAGGGATGCCACGTAGAGGAAGGAGGGGGCTTGTTTTCTGCTGCTCCAGAGACCAGGACAAGGAGCAATGGATTCAAGCTGCAGGAAAGGAGATTCCACCTGAACCTCAAGAAGAACTTCCTGACAGTCAGGGCTGTCCGGCAGTGGAATCTGCTGCCTCGGAGTGTAGTGGAGTCTCCTTCCTTGGAGGTTTTTAAGCAGAGGCTGGATGGCCATCTGTCGGGATTGCTTTGAGGGTGTTCCTGCATGGCAGGGGGTTGGACTGGATGGCCCCTGGGGTCTCCTCCAACTCTACATTCCTATGATTCTATGATTCTATGAAAAAAGTTGATCTAACAAGGGGAGGGAGGAAGGATAAGGATTGTGAGGGATAAATATTAGGATATGTATATACAAGTTAAGCGTTGTTTTTTTTTTAGTTTAAAAATGTGAAAAATTTATAGACTTATGATTTTGCTTTTTGTAATGTATTAATTTATCTTTTTAATAAATAAAAAAATAAAAGAAATGCAAAAAAAGAAAAGAAAAGACATTTCCACACTGGGCTGTTATAGCGCTATTATTACACTTTCAACATCCTCTGGAATCCCAGGGTTTGCAGTTTCGGGAGGGGCCTCAAAGGCAGCATATTCCTTTCTTTTTCAAAAATTATTTTTCTTAGGAGAATCAAATTCTCGAAATATTTACACTTATAATTTGGTATAACGCACAACAAAATCCAAGATCTGAACAGATTATACGTCGTATATTATACATTGAACATTAAAGAGAAAACAATTTATTATATCGATCGACTTAATAAACGGATACCAAGAAGCTAATTAGTTAGAGAATATAGAATAGAATATAGAATATAGCAACGAAGGAGCGAGGAGAAAAGG